>JANHGL010016642.1:25007-82991 GCA_024611195.1 Ceyx melanurus
TTTCATCAATTTGCTTTCTTTTTGTTTGTTTGTTTTTAATAAGCAGTCACTAATGGGATACAGATCAGGACACATTCAAGCTCATGAAGATTTATCAGGTTGCTGCTGTTCCCTGTTCATTTCATTAACCCCACAGGGCACGTGCTCTAAGTCACACAAGGCAGGGCCTTCCTCCCTCTGGGTATTTGGGCAATCTCCAACCCTGCCCAAGAGCAGGAAGGTGCAGGGGGAGGGGAGCAAATAATCTTCAGAAAGTTTTGTCCAGGTTTTTCAGTTTGGAGCAGCTGCCTGCAGCCTCCTGTGCGCCAGTGCACCTTTGCCCCAACTGTCCAGGAAAGCTCCTGTGTGTGCCAGCCTGCCGAGATTGATGTCTGTCATTGGGAAAGTCTAGAAATCATGTTTTCAGAGATCAAATGGAAGAGTACTGAGAAAAGCCCTGCTTGGTTACGGCAGCTGACACGGCGTCAGGAAGTGGAGGTCATGGCTCACTGCCTTGATGGAATTCTTTGAAGATATTATTGCTCAGGAGATATGAGGGACGAGCTATAAAGAGAGCACCTAATGCTTGCCAAACTGGGTCTGAAAATGATGATGTGCTTAATCTGTTTCAAGACTGTGCCTTTTTTAATGCCTTTTTATGAAGCTATATGGGCTAATCTGCATTTACAAAGTACAGCCAGAGCCAGTGTTGTAAGCATCATTGATGAGGACTTCTAAAAATGGAATTTTGCCAGATTAATAGTGATATAGACTGCCAGGAAATTGGGCCTGATCATCAGAGTATGAAAATGCAACACGACATAAAATTTTAAGATGTCACACAGTAGAAGTCATTTAAATTCATTTTTGTATTTGTATCAACAATAAAGAAATTCCAGGACAAGAATGAGAGATAGGGGTCTATATTTCAGGTTTCCACCTACTACCAGGAACTGAAGTGAGCCTGACATGCAGCAGAGCTCCTGCCTGTTTGTATGCAAGACTCCATGTGAAATACAGAGTAGCAGCAAAGCTGTGGGGCTGTAGGAATATAAAGGCTGCCTCAAAGCTGAGAGCTAAAACTGTAGACATGAAGCACAGAATGGAGTTTGGACTGACTCCTTGTGCCTACACATTCTTTTTAGTGTATAATTTGTCGATTCAATATATACAAACTAGACACCTCTTCAACAGCTGTGGGTTTGATAAGGTGCACAGGTGTTGGTTTAACTTTTTTTTTTATTATTGTTCCATGGCATTATTAAGTATTTTCCTAAAGAAGTTATTCCAGAAATAGGGTTTATGCCAGTGCTTTATCAGTACTCTCATAACTTCTGAATTTTGGGCCATCCTCTAGTCAAATATGATCTTAAAATTATGTGAAAATAACTTGGGTAGAAAGTGGAATGGAACTGTACTTTTTTCTGAGGGATAAACTGTATTCATTAGAGAACCCTCTGAGGACTTCAATCTTGAGACATAAAATCTATGAGAAATATTTTGCTGCTCAAAGAACTTGTCTTAAGTTCTTAACACGATCTTTAAAAAGTTACATTTAGAGAGAATTGTCTCTATAATTTTGAGGTTATTAGTCCCTTGTGCTGTAAATGTTTCTGTGTAAGACTAGTCTTGGCAGATCATTAAGCTCATTAATGTTTTCAAAGCTATTTCCCGTTAAGCTTGTGCATAAATACTTGAAATATCAGGCCTTTGCTGAAACGAAATAAATGCTGCAAAGAGGTCTTTACTGTGGCTGGAATTAAATGTCATCAGTGATGGTGTATCATGTCCTCTAGAATTTTTTTTTTTCTTTCTATTGGAGAAGGAAAACTTCTAATGTTCAGCTTGCTCATGATACAGAGAACTGAGTGTCTACCCTATTCTGTGATGACCCTCTGCTCCAGCACAGTATAGCTGGGAAAAACAAACTCTGGATGAATTAGATAAAGAAATTTTATTTTATGAATTATGGTGGTAGGAAAATGGCTGCAAAGTGCCATCCTGTTTATGTGTGTTAAAAAATGTTCTAAGTCTATTTACACAAGGGAACAGGAGCTGAAGCAAATTTAAAGGGAAAAAAAAAGCAACACAGTTGCTCTTGATTATTTTAAAAATATGGAAAAAAATACCCCGCTCTGATGTCAGACTGGCACTATTTTTTAAGATTTAAAATTAGCAATGAACAGGCTGTTCTGGGAGCCCATGGGTTTAGTACATTTTTTTTCCACCACAGTCAGCACTAGATTGACTCTGTTGCTCTGCTTGCTTCAAGTACTGTAGCTGTTCGGTCAGGAATGTAAAACTAAACGAACAACAGCAAGGAGGAATTATTAGGATTGTTTACAAATTTAGATTTGCATGAGGGAGTGGAGATGTTGACAGTTATACTTTAAAAATCAAGCTACTGCAGCTGGATAAACATTTATTGGATATCTCAAGGCCTCTCTCTCCCCACCCCCATGGCAGAGAAAGAACCAAATGCAAGTCCAAGCTAATCTGAAAAATAATAGAACAGCTTTCAACAAAACCTATTTATCTATGAGGTCAAAAAGCCTCAGCCTAGTTACACTCCTAGATAGGCACTTCTTGACAACATCGTCATACTATCTAGGAGGCCAGGAGTTGTAGTGTTACAGACCACCCAGAATTATTGCTCCCCCAAGGCACTGATAATGGTGGTATGATTTCACTGCCCACAGACTTGAGCTAACCTTTTAATAGCTTGGGTAGCCATGGGAAACTTACTGCATTGTTGTGTTTTATGGATCGCTTTTCCTGGATGCTTTTTAGTTGCCAATAGAACCATGTTGGTTGACTGAAAAAAATAAAGAAAAATTTTTAAGAAAAGAAATGAAGAAACAAGTTGGTATCAGAGTGCAGAGCTTAACCAAAGCTAGCTGTGATTAATAATGATCTCTTTGAGCTTCAGTATGTTTCACACACTAGAATTCTGTTAAACTCCTTGTAGACCATCTGATGTTTCTTAAGGTAAAAAGATAACAGTCTGTCCTTTGGAATGAAAATTGGAATAGTTCCTAAATGCAAAGGGCTTTACATTTTCTAATTCTATAGACAACATTTCTGGGAACTTTGGGTATATAAGCAATGTAAGTCTGAGTGCAATCTACAGGAAACTATCACTTGCAAAAGCTTTAGTGACCTTTTGTTGAGAAAAGATTGTAAAAGTATTTTCCCATAAATCCACTCCAGTTGCTGAATGATTTTCAAGTTGATGGACAGTCCCATACATAGGTCTGATTTAAGAAAAAAAGCAAAACCAAACAACCTTGAGAATGTTTTTGCAGTTTGGGTTTCTATTCTTCCTCTCAAGTCAAAAGAAATTGTGTCATGGGTTTGAAAGGGAGCAACTCTGGCTAAGAAATGAGTGGCTTTCACGGGGAAATATTTGTACACACGAAGATCTGTTTGTATAAGTGCTGATTTACATACTCAAGTATCCATTTGCATAAGGAAACATATTTGAGCCCAGCTGTTCATAAATACTGCAAGGTGCCTGTCAGTCTCCTTCTCTTCACTGCTGTTTGAGGTGGTCTGCTACCATCCATCTACTGCCAAAAAGTAACATGATCTCTTTTGTCTTTTTCTTCTCGCCCTCCAAGCTCCCCCGCACCCAGACTCAACAAGATAACTATGAATTATGGAAACTATCATGTTGCTTTCCTGGTAAAACTTTGATATCTACAAATAGTTTGCAGATAAGGTTATCTTTCTTTTAGTTACAGTCATGCAGGCATGAGTAACGTTACCTGGTAGGTTGAGATGAATCTTTGCTATGGTGGAAAGTGATATCAAAACACTTTAACCAATGTGTTTTCTTTCTGTTGGTTGTGGCGGGATATTTATAGATGGTTATGGTTGATGTTTCAGGGCTTTTTCAGTGCATTAGGAGGTAGTGACTAATGTCTGTGGGTTTTGAGTGAGTGTTTTGTTTGTTTCATTGGACATATTTTTAATTCTGAACTCTGAAGTCACATCTAGTACCAAATAGGAATGGTGCCATCATTGTCTTCCCGAGAAGCTCCTGAATTTGTGACTGCAATTTTACTTGTTGAGCTGTAATTTAGCATAAGCATAAATGTTAAAAAAAATATCAGATTAAACTGAATTCCTGTTAGGCTTCGATAGCTCCTCCATGGCTACACCTGGCGTTGTGATCCCTAGTATATGAGCACTTACTTGAAAATCTGCTTTCCAGTGATAATTAGCTCTGGTGTCTGGAAAAGTGCCCATGGAGGAGGAGGCAGAGAGTGCTCTGATGTTTCCCTCCCATCTTCTTCAGGTGACTTTGATCCTAAGAACTCTCAGAATTCAAAACCCTTCATTGCCTTTAGTGGTTATAAAGGTGAATATCAGGTATCATACACTTCTTAGTTTCTACTGTGGATTGTCAGTAGTGCTTCTATATGTTTACAAACAGGTTTCATTTGTATCAGGATACTGTAAACTCAAGCTGTCTTTCCACAGTCAGTGTGATTTACTTTGAACTCTGCGATTTTTGTTTATCATTTTGTTATATATAAATCTTGTCATGGAAAGAGATGCTTGTGTGATTTTATTTTTTCATGATATCATATTAGGTATAGATTTATTTGGGGCTTTATTTTGTTGTTTGTTTTGCTGTTTGTTTTGTAAATCACAGAGAAATGTCTCGCTCCTTTTATTGTTGTTAATTGCATGTTCAACATACTTGGAGATAGAGGTGTCACAGAAACATCTCTTCATGTTTTGAAATTCATGTATGTAGCTGCATTTCACAGCCAGAAGAG
This sequence comes from Ceyx melanurus, assembly GCA_024611195.1. Classification (NCBI taxonomy): domain Eukaryota; kingdom Metazoa; phylum Chordata; class Aves; order Coraciiformes; family Alcedinidae; genus Ceyx; species Ceyx melanurus. The sequence continues at coordinate 29,774 of JANHGL010016642.1, forward strand.
AGCATGGGTTGTGGTGATATTCTCAGCAGCCCAATCAAGTAGCCCAGGAATGGGGTGGGGGGAAGCTCTTCTGCTCCCTTGATCTGGCAAAATGTGGCCCTTGTAACGTCCATAAAAATGGGAATAAACTTGTGGTACCTTTCCACAGGTGATTGTTTGGGCTGTGATGTATTTCTTGGGCTGACCTTTAGAAAGAACTATATGAAAGACCCCGTTTCATTTTCTGAATAAAGAGGGCTTTTTGTTGAAGAAAGTCCAGGTTAGTTGGTCTTGTTTGAAATCCGTCCCCAGTGCTTTCCTTTGGGCTAGGACAGGCTGTGACACTCTACCATCCACATCCATTGTGATGTAATCTCCCAGTATCAGACAGAGCATCAGCACTAGGTTCTTTGCTTTTGCAGTTTCCTCACCTTATCCAGGTGTTAGGTGAGGTGTCCTGCTCTGCTCCCATTGGCAGAGCAGCTCTCTGGAGGCACCTGAAACATCACCTAACCTCACAGCCCTTCACAGTCCAGCTGAATTTCCCCAGGCCATTTGGGAATATTCAGTAAAGCTGGATCTGGCAGTCCGTGGATTATTGCTATGTGTGTTGTATTAGAATCACTTGAAAAGCCTTAAGAAGTCTGTTTTCCAGCTATCAGTGGTATTGGTCCAGATGTGGGTATTCTCTTCTGAGGGAAGAGACTGGGCTGCCCATACCCCAAAACACTAAGAAAATGTCCCTGTCTGAGATGTCCTTGTTATCTGAGTACAGCTCTTTGCTTGGAGAGTGTGGTGCTAACATTGCATGTCCAGAGATCTGCAACAAAAGCCTTTACAATCTCTACTAGAAAGTCTAGGAAAAATACTCAGAGATGTTGAGAGGAAAGAAGTAATTACTGGGAAAAATGTTCTCCCTCTTTGTTTTCTATATCACCCTTGTGCCTGGTTTTATCACCCCTTTTTTCCCTAATATTTAGAATGGGGCATAACTAGTAGAAAAGGCAGTTGTTCCAAAGGAAAGCTCAGTTCTGAACTTGCCAAAGGATGTTTATCTGTGATTTTAGGGAAGTCTTTGATAAATTAAGTTCATTTTTTTGAAAGATGACTGTTCTCATTGCACAGTCTGAGGAATGTACTTCATGATTTTGGGGACTCTCTAATGCTTTGCTGAAAGCTTGGATTCTGTTTTTCACTTAGGAGTTACTCAGGTGGATTTTTGTGGTTAAAACCCACAATCAGGAGTGGAATTCAGTGCTGTGTCCTGCATATCAGCAAGGAAGCAGCTGCTTCTTTCCCCCTTGCTCCTACCCCTGGAAAAGTAACTTCTTTGTACCACACCTTGAGGTCATTCAAACACAGTAAGGTTAAGTGTGTTCAAATTTGTGTCTTGGGTGGTTTCGCCATGCTTGGTGGGTTTTGTGGTTATTTGTTTCTGTTTGGGTTTTTGTGTGGTTTTGGTGCTGGTGGTGGGTTTTGTTGTTGTTTTGTGTGTGTTTGTTTTTCCCTACTGGCAATAGAGCCTTTTATTAGTTACCTGCTTCTGCTCTTAATTTCTCAGTCATCAAAGTAGTCTGTGGCCAGTAGCCTATTCTTACTATGGAGATGAATCTCCTTTCTGAGATGTCTGTGACAACAGGAGTCCATGAGCTGTTAAGGGGCAGTGGGTTTGTGTGCTATCATCACAAAAGATGCAACAGCAAGCAAGGAACTCACTCATATATGAGAGTACCTAATATTGCAGCATAAACATGTTGCATCCTCTTCTTTTTTGTGAAGCATCAGTATGTCATCAAGGAAAGGAATGTGCTGCAGTGCTTCAGGCATTCAAGAATAATAAAATCCTAAGCCTAGGTTCATAGAAGTTGCCTTGGACAGTGGATATTGCACATCCACTAGACGAATAGAGAGACTGGAGTTTTTTAATGTTCTAGAAATTAAGCTTTGATTTAAATTGTATCTTGGACATTAAACTAGACCACTGTACAACTGTAGCTGTATGTAAAACTAATTAAAGAAAACAGAAAGATGCATCTGCATCTTGTGAACTATTTTATACTTTTCCCTCTGAAAAACAGGTCTTGCCTAAGAAAGGAAAGCTATTTTTATCTTCAGAAATCTGCTATTTATCTCACAACCATAAGAGATGCAGCATGGATCTCAGTTTACTTTAAAGTCAGATTAAAGTGTCCAAAATATTTGCAATTAAATGTTCTTCTATGAAATGGCTTTCAAAATTCCATCTAATGATGGAGAACAATCTGTCTTGCCAAAAGTTTCCCTACATGTTTAGCAGAATTTTAGTTTAAAAAAGAATCTATTTCCTACTTAATAGCAGACTGGCTGCATTTTCAATGCAAGGTGATTTCACGTTTTGCTGTTTGAAAAGCTTGTTTTCAAACACTGCTGCAGTACATGTAACCATTTGTCATGTATCTGTGTTTGCCAAATGTAATATTATTTTGTTACTAATATTTGTATTTTGGTTGTTTTGGCTCAGTCATATCAATACCTGAGAAACAAACACATAAATGTGAAACTTGCATTAAAGACTTTTAAATTGTCACCTAGATTTGATGCAAGGTAATAAAAAAAGTAGAATATTTTAGTAAAATATGGAGGCTGTGTATTCACCAGTTAAAAAAAAAATAAATATATATGCCTTGTACTAAATACATGCTGTGTCTGTGTTAGTCAGTGTCCCTTGTGCAAGGAATATATCCAACACACTGATCCAAAGGTTGCCACTAGTTTGTTTTGAGGCTCTTCCTAGCTTTAAAACTAAGATTTTTACCCCATCTTTACTTGCGTAGGTGGATTTTATCTAGTGATTCTCCATGATCAGCAACATAAAATTTGTTAGTCTCTTAAGTATTATAAATATTCTACTCTGTGCTTTTGTATCCAAGACAATAACTTTCACACAGGACAATTTCAAGTGATGTGACCACAGGGAGTAGGGAGAAGACAAATGCTAAGATTAGAGATTGTCAGACTATTTTGGGCTGGACGAAATGTGATCAAAATGTATCACTTTACTGGAATGCCTCTGGGACAAGTGAGTTGGGGAGAAGAAAGTTTGCTTGCACTTGGGACGTGAAAAGACAAGTACCTGCTCTGTCTGAGACAAAGCAGAGGTTTTCACTTCAGGTCACTGGAGTTTGGCAAGACGAGTCTTGAGCATGGGAATCCCACATCCCAGTGAAGTCCCCAACGTGACTTTTTTGTGTGTTTTGATGCCTGTTCCTGTTTCTTGACAGGAATTGTGCCACAATATCCATTTCCTTTCCTTGAACCATGTGGCATGAGTGAAAAAGTAAGAAGGAATACAATATACAGATCTCTATAGCGGCCCCAGAAGAGGCTTGTTGTCCTTGATTTGTTCTGGTTAGGATTGAGTCAAACCACTTATTAGATCTGGAGTTGGAGCTCTTTGAGCATAATTTCTGTGGAAGTGAACAGTGCTCAGCTGCTCATCAGGAGCTAGTGGTTGGGCTCCTGTTGGTCATCCCTCTCTACGTGCGCATCTCTCCTGCAAACCTTCCACCCCTTCCGGTCTTCGCCACAGGAAGAAACATCAAGGGAGAGATTTTGTTCTGCTTTGTTGTCATTTTTGGGAATTTACTGAGATTGGGATTACTGAGCAGACTTTTCCAAATGAGGGAACCTGAAGCTATGAAAGAGGCAAGAATTAATGAGAGAAAAACAGTAAAAAAAAAAAAAAAAAAAGTGAAATAATAGCAATAAATTTTGTACTGCAGAAAACTGTGATTCGTTTAACTGTGTCTTGCGAGACTTTGTCAGCTGTCCTTAACTGAGGTAAAAAGAGGTGTGGGGTGATAACAAGAATGTACCAGTGACTAACCATAACTGAAAACTGTCCTAGATAAGCAGCTCAGAATGCTTGCCCCAAGCACTCTTAATATTTGCTCTTTTTTTGTTGTTGTTTTGTTTCACTGATATGAATGACTTGTAACTTTCTTAGATTGTATTTCATTCAGAAGTTATAGTAAATGCACAAGTTACCCAGCCAGTTTTCAAGTCTTGATTAAGGTTTTTTTTTGCTGGTGTTGAAGAGACAGTTCGCAGATTATTGTGGTGTCATTTGACCTCAGCGAGCAGCTCTCTCTGAGTCCTGTTAGGAATGAGCAGCAGGAATATGCTGGTGTCTAAGGCCAGCAGTCCTATGGAAAACCAGATCAAAGCTTTCTCACATACACTTCTTGTGAGTCTCACTTTTAACATTTGCTGATAATATTCTTTAACTTCATTGATTTATTCTAGAAATCCTTCCTCCTTATATATCAGCTGTGTGATTCTCCCACATGTGAGGGTCTTTGCTAAGAGGGAAGAAGATCTTGACCTTGGCTAATCTTCACATAAAGTGTGCTTGTTGAAGTACAGTGCTTATGTCAACTTGACTGGTTCTCTTAACATCATCTGTGCTCTTAAGGAGGGAAGGAAATGTCCTGTGCAAAACATCCTTTCTGTTACCTCTGAAATACTGCTGAGGATACCATAATAGAAAGTATACTCCTTGTAGGGAACAATCACATAGACCTTCTGTTGTAGTTAAATTCATTCAGAAATTATATTTACTAAGCAGAAGTTCTCTGTTAGAGTTGGATTTATGTAAGTACTAAATATTATGTGTTTACACATGCATAGTTGTTTTTTTTAGCTCTCTCCACAGACATCTGTTTCTAAATCTTTCCCTGGTGTCCATCACCACAGAGTCAAAACAGCTTACAGACATCAACAGATTATTTCTTGTGATACCACTGGGAGATAGATAGTGCTGTTTCAGCTCTGTGGATGGGTTACTGAGGATTAAGCAAATTGCCCAAAGACAGTGAGAGAAGGCAGGAGCAGAAGTGTTAAGTACTGTCCTTGCACCCACTCTTCAGGCAGAGCTGCACAAGTGAGCTACCCTTTCAGCTGACAGGAATCCACTCTTGTGCATGACATTGTCTCCCTTCAGAACTTTAAACTATGTCAGCAGGCCAGACATCCATGTATCCACAAAAAGACTTGGAAACAAACATCTCTTTGCACTTTGAGCCTTACTCATTTGAGGAATCTCAACTTTGGAAATGTTCTGCACAGAATTAGAGAGAGGCTCAAGTTTCAAAATGCAGTTCTCATCTTGTTCTTGTCGTCTTGTTGACTCTTCAGTGCTGAGGTTTGATGTCATCTTGTATGTAGCCATAATAAGACTGCAGAGAAGTATTTTCAGTATGTGTGCATGCCTTGGCAAAATGTCCTGTAACTTTATGTGAGGTTTTTCCCTAAGACAAAGAGCTGCTCATATATGAGAAGTAGCTTTTAATATAATACTTAGCTTCATACCTAAGAATTACTCTTATTTCACCTATTTAATTTGTTACAGAATATCAATTTTATGTGCTTATTTGTGGAGCTGCAGTGGTTTTTTTGGGGTTCTATGTATAAATATTGTCCATACCTTCTCTTTCCCAGTGTAACAGTGTGATCATGGCTGTAAGCTGTTCACCTATCCAGCTCCTTATGATGAACCTCAGTGTAATTACAAATGGTGATGGATCAGATGATGATAGCACTGTAACTGTGTTTTGTTTTCTGAGAAGTATGTGTTTAATGGTAACTAGATATGTCTATAGACACAACAGCTTTATTGCTGCCTGGATTCCAGCAACTCTTTGTTTTTACAGAGGGAAATATAAAGGCTTAGTTTCTGCAAAAAGACATTAATGTAGTTGAAATTAGGAGCTATGCTTCAGCTCAACATTTACCCGCTTCCAAATACCCACCAAGGGGTTCTTTGATCCATGAACAGGCTATATTTGTGACTTATTATTTTATTTCACAGAAACATCTGCACTAGTTTCAATTTCTAGAGTGAGACTTCAGAAAGTCAAGCGTGAAGAAATAAAAACCAATATGAGGGGTGTATATTTGAAAATTACAGATTGTACTGCTCTATTTGGTCTCCTGGTTTTTCCACTCATTCATGGGGAATTAAATTACCTTGTGATAGGGGCACACCAATTATTACTGCACAGTAAACCATGATGTGTATGTGCAGTCTGTACCTGCATCCTTAGAGACAACCAGGTGGGAGATGCGGGAAACCTTTTTCCAGGATTTAACCAGAGTGTTCATCTGGATAACCAGAAATGTCCTAATTTTAAAAAAGTCAGAGTAGACATTATGCACTTCAGCTGTTTTGGCAATATCATCATATTCCTGCCCTACAAGCAAAGTGAGAAGACAGTAGATCCATAGTTTAGATCAGCAAAGGTTTGCCCATGGACAGACAAGCTCTCCTGGATGGAAACACTGTTGGTGGTTACTGAATATACTGGTGAGGGTGGCAAGGGTACTTGCTGGTTACACAGGTGGGAAAAAGTGCAAATAAGGGAGGAGGAGGACTGTGCTTGGGGAGGGACTGCTGTAAATGAGCAGATGGTAATAACTGTCAGGAGGGAACATCAGGACATCAGGACAAGTGGAGTGTGCAGGCAGCAGTGGTACCAGCTTGTCCGGCTGTCAGTATTTGGTATCTGTGTGGCATGTCACTACCAGGGGCTGAGCCCTTCCTGAGAACAGTTGCATGTGCTAGGAGAGGTGCAGACAAGCTACCTTTGCATCAGGCATCTATCACAGGTTCTTGTGGTCCACCTTTCCTGCAGAAATGTATCTATGGCTAGTGCAAGGCTGTTTGATTTGCCTCAAGTGTGCATGGCAAAGTGGTAATGAACAAAGTGTCTAGAAAAGAAAGTAGGCAGGCACCTAAGCACAAATTCCTGAAGCTCTTATAACCTCTAGAGTCTAACTTGGCAAGTTAAATCTTTTTATATGCAACTGACTTCTTGAGTCACTATCCTCAAAGGTTACATTATCAAGTATTTATGCTGTAGCTATATAGACTGCTATGTATACATTTGAATTCCTTTTCCCTCCCTTGTATCATTTCAGAGCTTGAGGCTACAGCAGAAATTCAATGTGCAGGGGGGAGAGTTTCTTATGGCTTTGATTTATTTACTGCTCCTCATGACCCCTATGAAGCATTCACAGCCATGAAGAGACATTGTCAATAATTGTGGATGGACAAGAAAATGGAACCTTCTAATCTATTTTAGTCCTCCAATATGGCAAAAAATACCCTCAAAACTATCAAAGCAATCCATAGGTAGGAGGTTTCCTATTTCCCCTTGCATGCCACCACTGCTGCTCTGGAGACTTTTAAAAGCCCCAAGCAGCCTGAAAGGTAGAAGTGACATTGTGCAGGGAGTCAGGATGGTAGGCTCTCACAGGCCCAGAAAAGTAAACTTTGTGGGGGCAGCTGTTCCGTGTCACTGTTGTCACGTTGTTTAGCTGGAGGCAGCAGCAGTGGGAGGGAGATGGTGCTGTACTGAGCTGCTGGCTACCAGTCCTAGGGGAAGCTTCGTCCTTGTTCCTGAACAAGGAGAGCTTGACACATACAAAGGGAATCGTGATCAAAGTGATAATGTATGAATTCAGGACTCTGCTTGCTTTGCATTGCTGTAATGAGTTATAAATGGCAAACTCCAAGCCTCCTGACTGTCTGCTCTTCTTGAGCACTGTTGCCTTTCCAAGCTCGCTGCTGCTCAGGGATCACTGTCAGGTGTTGGCACCTGGAAACTGGTTCTCGTTGCTTATGGCATGGGTCATAGGATTAAAGTTAAGATGATGCTCTAGGATTCTACCTGACATCCTTTTTTTGGTTCAAGAGGGTTTTGGGGGAAACCCAAAAATACTCTGCTACATCTGTTTCACTGTCGTTGGCTTTCAGCTATAAGGTGCCGTTTAAGAAATCTCTGACTGCACATTTCTCTGTTTCATGGATATGACAAACAAGCAGAGAACAATGAAACATAATTGTATTCTTATTAGTAAATTCAACAGAAGTTTAACAGGTTTGTTGGTAAATATTTTCTTCCTTCAGAGCATAAAAATGTGGTTGCTGCTGTGCTACAGCCATGCCAAAGGGCTATGTGTGTAAACGAAGATTTGAGATGAGTTTTCCTTTTTGGTTTAGCATTGCTGTTTCTTATTTTTCAGTACATTGTGTAGACTAAATCATGTAACAGAATAAATAATAGAGTGTCTGATTCTTTATGACAAGTGAAGAGCAGCGTCGAACTGTTTTGGGTTTGGCTGAAAGGAACATTTGTCTTTATGTTCAACATTAAAAATAATACTTCAGTGAATCCTTTCATTTTTGCTGGTTTGAGAAAAAACAAACTGAAAACAAAACCAACATCCCAAGCAAGTAAACTGGCAACAAATAAGTTGACCGTGAATTAAATTCCTATTTCCATATCACCAATGCAAAGATGGTGCTTTACATGGTACAGGTGAGCTAACCTTTCAAAAACCATTTAAAAAAGGTCTCTCCTATTTAAGGCAGAGATAGATTGCTTGTGGTTATAATTTATTATGTAACCTTATCTAAGAAATAGAGATTTGGGGGGTTTCCTACTGAAATAACTGTTAGGAAAATGTTGCAGTTTGCTCTGGGAGTGCACTTGTGGGCGTCTTTCCCTGCTAACCAGCTGGAGAGAGAGCACTGGTGTCAGCACTGTATTTTCAATATCATAACATATTTCTCTGATGTCCTTCTGAGCCTTTCTCTTGAGGAACTGAATGAAGCGAAACCATTACAGTAAACACAGAAGACATTCAGTTCAGTGATGTTTCAAAGTGCACATTTTTGGCAGCAGGCGCCTTCCCCGGATAGCTGCCTGGGAATTTACAAATCGGTCACATCTGAATCCATTTTGTGAACATTACTTGAGGCTGCACCTGCTTCCCAGAGACAAACAGAAAAAGAGAGGCTATAGATATGTTATCCATTTGCTGATGCTTCGTTAGAGCTGAAAGGAAACAGCCCCATTTTAATGGTCTCATTACAACACCTTGGGTGGTAAAGAATCGTGCTGCTTGTCGAGAGGAGTGCTCAGTGAGTCACTTGTGCTGCTTGTGGTTTTTCCTCCCTGGACTACAGTGAAGTTTAGTTTTATTTTTTCCTGACTGAAGAGTAACTTTCTCCAGGTTATTTTTGCTGAGAAGAGAGGACAAATACTCAAGTAATGGAGACTGAGTCACTGAGTGGGAGAAAGATTCCTGGCACTGCTGTATTTATCGTGCATTGGAGCTGATACTGGAATAAAGAGGGCAGCAGCGAGTCACGATCGTGCAGGATCGGACAGGTTGAAATTGGGTGTTCAGGTAACACAGAAGGAACGTCTTTGGAAAGACTTGACTGTTGAACTGTGCTAAAAACACTGTGCCAATGTTGATAAAGCACATATTTGCTGGTGAGATGAGGGTCGCAACAACTTTTTCTGCAAAATTATCAAAATGTTGTCCATAAAACATGAAGGCTTCTTTATTGCTAGTGTTCAGCAGATCCCCCTGTTAGATTGAGATATAGAAACCGAATTTTAAACTTACTAGTGGATTTCCAAAGAGAATTAATTGTTACTCCAGCTCAGGAACTCTGGATGTGCACTAAAATTCTTTTTAAAACTACATAGGCTTCTGGGTCGATCCGTGGCTTTATCTGCAGGACACTTTCAATCCCCCAGTCCACACTTGCTGATTATTTGACCATTACAGAAAGATTGCAGGTAATTTGGTTTTGATGCTTTTCTGGTCCCAGGTACAACTTGCTTGATGAGAGCAGCTACTTCTGGTGGAACTGAACACTCTGTAACAACAAGAGGGGATTGAAAGGCTCATTTCTTGCTAACAGGTTTTTGGTCAGCAAGAAAAACAAAACCAGACTGGCTGAGCCTGGATTTAGATCTTTGGATGCAGATGCTTTTATAGCCCTGCTGGCTTCAGTCAGACCAACCACTGAGGTATAAACCAGTGAGGAATTGACAATTCATATTTTTCTCATTTCCAGAGTTTTGCAGGGGATCTCCTGACCTATCTGTCCCTATGGACTTAATTACAAAATACATGTATGTAGATATTTGTACATGTACAAACATACACACGTTCTCTGAAACCTAAATGCTTTCTTTCTAATTCTTTTTGATCTCATCGTTTTCAGGCTGGCAGTGACATGAAGGTATAGCATCTACAGTGTTTTTTTTACTAATTCTAATATCTGCTTTTTAATACCTGTTTCTAGTGGCAATTGAGTATCTTAAACTCTTTCTAGGCTTTTCTCTGTAATGAACACTTCTAAATGTAGTTCTTGTAGCCTCAGAAACCAGTGTTGCTTTACAGATACAGAAGGCATTTGTACAACTGCAAGGGAGTTTTACTAACAAAGTATTAGTTATTTGCAAAATAACTGTTAGATTTTACCAGTTCTCTTTCTTTTTTTTTTTAATAATGACATGAACATTTTGCTAAAACAGAGGCAGCCTAATGCTTTCCAACAAGTAATGGTGACCCTCTGTACATTGCAGCCCATCTTCACAGCAGTTTACAACAATACCTTTTGTTCCTTCCCCTGCTCATTCCTGCTGAAGTCTCCTGATAAGACCTGGTTTTATCTGGGAAAGTACTAATAGCATCTCTTTTACACTACAGCTAAATAGTTTTTCACATGGCAGCTTGAAAAGCCTCTGGGTTTAGCGGTGGAAAAAAATGCTTGGAAAGGGGAGATTTAGTACTTAAATTAGTTCTATCAGGGCTTTTTTTTTTTTTTTTTTTTGGCTGGGACTTGTTCTCACAGAACTTCAAGCTGGATTATTTGTGTTAAACTTCCTGACTGAATTCCGAACAAGTCATCTTTCCTCACAATGTTGAACTTTAGTATGAGGCCAGAATAATTTTAATTTGTTTCAAGTTTCCCTTGTAAGCAAGAGAACAAGAGACCATATTCCTCTAAAACCTGGCTAGCTAGCTGCATGGCAGAGTATTTTCAAACTCTAACCAATAAAGTTGGATATTCCTACTGACATATAAACAGTTTGCTTCCTGATTGGGGTTAACTCTGCTGTCTTCCAGCCAATCAGTCTAAAAGCCATGGAAAAATAATGACTTTAAAGAAAGGTATTAAGTAACTACCCTGTTTTTAATCAGGGTTATGCCCTAATGGAGGCATCACAGGCATATTCTAGATTCCTGTTGCCTGTTTCTGGCTGTGGTGGGGGCAGAGATGGTAATGGGCTGTAGTTTGCTGAATGCACCAGGTCACCACCTTGTGCCTCTGGTGTCCTGCTGACACAAGCATCTGTTCATCTATATGGCAAACAGGAACCAGGCAATTGATCTGTCTGAATGCAAAGCTTTTTTTTTTTTTTTTTCTTGCTTTGCTGGATTAGTTTTAAACCAGTTTGGTTCCCTGATCTGCTCCATTGCACAGCTGCCTGGCTGCCTGTACCACCACATGGGAGGAGGTGGTGTGAATATAGGAACAAGTGACAGGGAAGGACCACACCATGCTTTAATTTTATAGCCATGATTAGATACAAGGACAGGAACTCTCAGTCCTGTGATGGTAAGGAATTTCTGAGAAATGAGAAGGATTTGATTGAAACAAATCTAGGTAGTTCCCTGTTAGAAGAGGAGAGAGCAACACATTTGGGGAACCAGAGCTGGAAGCACTGGAAGTGGAGTGGGCAGCTCTGGTACCCTTAAAAATAAGCAGATCCACTTGCTACTCAGCCCAGTAGCACAGAAGAGAGATGCCACTGATAACCACTGGAGAATGCACAGTCAAAAGCCATGGGTTTTATGGAATATCTTTGTTGGTTTTGTTGTTTTTGTTTGTTTGTTTGTCTTTGTTTTTGTTTTTAATGGGATAAAAGCATGTTTTCCGTGCGCACAGTTCATTGGCCATCTTATTCTCAGACTTGCTGCTGCCCATATCTGGAAATGTATGGTCTTGACTCTTGGAGAGACTTGGCTTTTATTCCTCTTTGCTGGACACAAATGGGACAAATACACATATGGGACTGCAGATGACAGTCACAGAAGTGAGGGAGTGATGATTTTTCCAGCACTAGTTGGCTCTATGAAGTTCTGCAGTGTCCTGTACACAACTATTTTAAAAGTTGGGGAACGGGCCATTCTCAAACGGAAAAGCTTCTGCCTTTTCATACTATGATCTTCCAAATTCTGAAGAAAAAGAATGAAGGCATTTTCTTTTGTGGAGGGTGTCCACACCACCAGGGGACACAAGGCAGTTAGTAGAGCCCTGATTACTGGAGACCAGGTGCCCTGACAGGTGCAGAACTGTGCTGAGCTTTGCTGAAGGACTTGCTGTTGGACCAAGCTTGGAGAAGATTAAATTGTCTTAAGACTTCTCTGTGCCTCCCTCCAAAGGTCATACAGCTTTGCCAATGCCAACACTACCCTTGGGAGCCATGCTTGGTTGTTGTGTTTTGTTTTTTTTTATGAAGCCCAACCCTTAGAAGTGATTTGTCTCCAAATGAAAGAAAGGCAGTTGTTTTCCGTCCCCCTTGCAGTGTTGTCTTCTCTTGTTGCTCTTTTCTCATCTATGATCTAGTCTGCGTGTTCCCTGCCCAGGACAACTCACTAGGTAAGAACAAGACCAAGAACTAGGTTTCAGCTTAAAATGGAATATCAAATCCTATTGTAATGGCTTGTGCAATCCTAAATGTATAAAGCCTGATGTAGCAGAAGTTTGCTGATACTCAGTTGTGCCTCTGGTTATTTCCTAGTAGTGAAAGAACATTTCACAACTGGATCCTTTATGTGTTTGAGCTTCACCTTGTGAATATTTTTATAGTGACCAGAGCTGCTGTAGTTTTTCTCCTTTCTTGAGCTCTCTGGAATGTAGTTCATGCAACTCTGCACTGAAACACATGATGACATAAAATGTTTATTTTACATTTCTCATGGTGGCACATCCACTGTGGAATGTATTTCTGAGAAAGAGCCCTAGCTAAGGATTAAAGATTTTGGGGTGCTTAAAGGTGCTGTAAATGCAAAAGGTGAGACATCTAATGAATTATCGGATATGCTGAAATGAAAATGCTTGTTAAAATATAAACCCCTAGGACCTTAATAAACACATTAAGTCTTCATTTTGCTGGGTACTGTACATGGATAGCAAAAGGTTCTTTTAGGCCCCCAGATGTTTTTTGTAACTGCTTAAATTTTTACATTATGACACTTTGCAGCTTTGCTTCATGATTACTTTCTCTGAATGATCTTGAATGAAGATCCCCAGGACATAAGAGTAATGTTCAGGAGTATTTGTCCCCAGGCACAGTTGATCAGACATGAAAAGGGGACATTGACTGACTCATCTGACCTTGTAGACACAAGGCTAAGAGTGCCAACAGTGGTCTCTTGCTAAGGTCCTCATCACAAGAATGCAAAGCATTCCAGGAACTTTCATCTACAATTCTAGATAGGGACCAGCAATTTGCTTGCCAATGTTATCTATAATGGACAGGGAAAGCAAAAGACTAATTGGGTAAATTACTGTGAACAGTGTATGAAATCTCTTTAATTTATACTCTGCAGGAAAGGTGCTGCTAAGGGTGGTTGTGATACTTGTTCTTTTCCAAATTTTTAGGTTTTTTTCATAAGGACTTCTTTTAGTGCTAGACATAGGAATATTTCCTATAGCAGCACTGCCATTACATTAGGTTTGAGCTGTGTCACAAGTGCTTGAAGTGTCTGCTGTGTGTGAGCTTCAGCACTGGCCAGGAATAGATCCAATGGTCCTGACAGCCGGAGAGAACAGAAATGCTGGTTTATGCAATCCAAGGCACTTAAATACATCTAAATTACTGTCTTGGAATATACTTAATGGAAAAGTAGTAGGGCAAGAGTTGGGATTTTTTTTTTTTTTAGGTTTTTTTTGGCTGGGGGGTGGCAAGTCACTTTGTTTCAGTGTCTCATTTGATACTGAAAGCCAAGCTGCCTGTTTGCCCTCCGAAGGCAGCAGCTGAGCAGGGTGGGTCTCTGGGGGCAACAGCACTGGCCGGAAGGGGCCTGCCAGGGCTGCTCTGGGATTTGTTTTCTTTTGATTATGGGAAAAATAACCTAAGCTATTTCTGTGCATGCAGAGCATTCTTAATGACTGACAAATCTGTTGTCAAGTGGGGACAAAGGGGAAGTACCAACTTGAAAGATGACACAAATGTGTTTGGATTAGGTTTAAAAACCCAAACAGTCTTATTTTTAGTGACTTCCAGAAGCTTCTACCACAAAAAAAAAAAAAAAAATTAAAATTAGAAAAGGTACTGAGGCAGTTGCACAGCTAAACCTGGACTTGATGTGGTGGGATTTAGTGGACTTCACTGCAATTCACAGCAGCAGATGCAAGAAGAGGGTCTCCTCTGTGGCCTCCCTAATAATTACTGGTCTCCAAGTGAGAAATGCAGCAGAGATGTTCTCGGGCCTCTTGGGGTTATTTACACAAGGTGGGGGACTTGACGAGGCTTTGTGCCAGCCCCCATCTTCAAACAGTCCTTTTGGAAGAGAAGGAGAGGGACCAGTGGTGCTGCTCTTGCCTTTCAAATGCTTTCTTGGTAACTGGCTCTGTTGTGCACACCAAGAAGCTGGGAAGGACCAAGTAGGCTTCTCAGGAGCATCTGTTTTGAAATCACTTTGATGTTTCCACTGAAAAAATTCCTCTGGTGATATTCTCATATCCTTCAGCATTGGTGCACTTGGCACTGTGTGGGAGGCTGAGCAGTGGTCTCAAACAAAGCCACTGGCCCTGCCATCTCTGTCACTCCCACATTTTGGACTTCTTTATTTTAGTTCATCCTTTCTTTTCACCTGAAACCCAACCAAAACGAGACCCGGGAGGGTGCCTCTTGCTGAGCTCACAGGCCTGTGCTTTGCTGTGGCCAGTTGCAGGGCACTGTGGGAACCTGTCCCCCAGGGCAGCACAGGAGTTTGAGCCCTAGCTTTTGCTGTAGCCTGGCCCCAGCCTGGCAGTGGTGTAGAACTCACAGCTCCTGCTCTGCTGACTCTGCTGCCTGCCCTTGAGCACATGTCTGCAACTTGGACAGGGAGAACCTCCTCACTGCTGGAACTGGATATTTACAAATTTCCCAAACATCAGCTGGAGAGGGAGTGAGGAATAATGAACTGCCAGACAGTGGAAGGAAATGTGCAACATGCAAGTGTTATCGCTTGCCTCCAAATAATAGTATTGGGATACATTTAAAATACTCTCTAATCCTTTGCTGGTGTGTCTTGTGTGGATTGGTTCCCTCTAAAATGAGATCTTTGCACAAAACATCCCTTCAGGCTGCTTGCCCCTCTACAGGTGGATTTATTGTTTTTATATATTGTGTATAGTATAGGCACTGATTTGTGCATTTGGGGCTTTTTGAGGTGGGAGGTGCTGCTGGGACAAACAAAAGCCTTTGCCACTTCCATGAGCATATACAGAGGACCATGTGCAGTGCTAGTAAAATTGCAGAGATTTTGGATGAAGGGTACAGGGACTGTTCCTGCACCAACCAAGAGCTAACAGCTTGCTTTGCTGAGGCTGTGTGAGCAGCGATGGCAGCTGACCTGCTCTCGATGGTCCTGTTCCCCTCTTCACAGGGAGATTTGCTGAATTCCACTTTGAAAGTATTATGATTAACACAAAAAACCAACCCAAAGTTAAGTTATGTCATGAAATGCAACAGGCTTTACCAAAGTGTTATCTGGCAGCTGCCAGAGCGATTGATTTAGCAGATTTTCCTCTATGTGTTGCAGAATAAAATAAGAAACATTTAAAGAAACACATTCTTTAAGGAGATCTGGTTCATTTCAGAGGCATTCATGGACTTTTCCATATAGACATTTTTATTATTTTTTTTCCCTTTCTGATGGGTCTTCTAGAGAATAATTGCCCTATTACATATTAACTGGCAGGAAATTTATTCATTATTAAAATAGCTTTTCCTGGCTTTTAAAAATATTATAGTTTTGATGTAGAGGTTGGAAAATGTGCTGTGGGTAAGAGAGCAGTGAGCAGCTGAATGCAAGGGAAGTCAGTTATTTAAAAAAGATTACAAACTTTTTTTTTTTTAAATAGAGAGTGCAGTAATGTTTATAGCCAAATAAAGGCAGATCTTACTACAGCTGAACATCTGTCACACTATTAAGTATGGTATGTTGGGGTGATAAAAGAACTATGAGCTAAATAAACTATAGGTATAGTTCTTACAGGTTGGGAATGTAGATAGCAAATGATCTATTCCAAATAGTAGGACATCCCAAGAAGGACAAGGACCTGTCTAATCACAGTGTTAATTGTACTTGCTATTTTGATAGAGGTGTTTCAAGTGGTCAGTGGTAAGCAGCCTGTGCCGAGGTGCCAAGGCCCTGTGCCTGGCATAATGCATCTCCTTATTTTCCCTTGCTGGGAAATGCCCTGGTAAGGAATGGAAAAGTGAATGGTGCAGAAAGCTGTGATGCCTTTTTGAAAAAAATTCTATTCTTTTTCTGGTAAGGGAAAGAGGAGTGAGAAAAAGGAACAACTCCCAGGTGAGCCCAGGCACAGCAGATTTGGAAGAGTGCCAACACCATCCTTTCAGAAGACAGCAGTTCCTGCTGCTGAACACTGGTACCCTTTTTCCCTCAACAATTTAAGGAAGTTCTGTGGGGAAAAAAATTCTGGGAGCCATGTCCCTTGCTGGAGCAATGTGCTTTTGAACTGTGGCTTGCAGGTTAAGTCCCTGTTGCTATCGCCCAGCACTGCACCCTGCCACGCATGCCAGTTCCATTTTCTTCCCCACTGTGTCACTCTATCCATCCTTACACACAGTGAGTGACCTTTGCAAGCTTCAGGTGAAGGCACGAAGGTGAGACCAGAACCACTGACCTTCACAGATCAGAATTTATTGCTGTTTTATTTCACATCTGGTAAGCTTGTTGCATTGGAATGGTAAAGCTTTCAGCTGCAGGATTTAGGTGGTAAAAGACACAGCTTGATAGAATAATTTCCTATCCTAAATGCCCTGTCTTACAGAGGGCAGAAGACACTCTTGCTTAGCATGAACCACAACAGCTTCCTTGGTTGTAGTGGCGTGAGACAGTTGGGAATAGCAGGTCACCGTTTCCTTACTGCACCTGGATGCACTGAGAGGTGCCTCTGGCTTTCATCTGCCTCACCAGGGCAGCTAGTAATTAACTGATCAGCTTGCTTTAACATTTCTGTAGTAGCTTATATGTGCCAAACTTTAATGAATAGGTTTGGTTGGTTTTTGGTTTTTTTTTTGGATAGTCCATTTAACTACTTGAATTGCTGTAGCTACCCACTGCAGTACTTGTTCTCCAAGGTGATGACTTCCCAGCCATGTACATGCACATGGGGAGTTCTGTGGAATTTTTTTTTCCTTTCAGCTGTGACGCAAGCCTTTAGGAATTTGTTTTTAAATGTGTTGCTGGACAGATACTTATTTTATCACTTTTGGCAAACCAGCTGTCCACATGGTCTCTGACTTTTTGTATAGTTTTCAGTTTGTACTTCTATGCTGTGTGTCAGCACAGTGACTTGCACTATCTAATGTCTGTTTTCTTCTTATGGAACAGAAACTGCCAGCACAGGGAAAATGCTGGTACAGTTCTTATTAGGTGCTCTTAAACAATATGGCAACTTATTTTTGCCATCTCTGTGTTAAGTGAAGAGATGGTGAGAACTGCATTGAGCATCAAGATAGAGTTTTAAAGGGTTTTTGAACAGGAAGAAAATATTTTTAGTCTTCTGGAGTTTTACCAAAAATAGTGGTTAACTCCATAGCTTTAAAAATATGTAATTCTGTTGATGATGAGCCCAAGGTGGTGAATGAGGAATGACCTGTGA
This sequence comes from Ceyx melanurus, assembly GCA_024611195.1. Lineage (NCBI taxonomy): Eukaryota > Metazoa > Chordata > Aves > Coraciiformes > Alcedinidae > Ceyx > Ceyx melanurus. Next base: position 47,511 of record JANHGL010016642.1, read on the forward strand.
TTTATTCCAGAAACCAATGTCCTCTGCTTAATGAGTGACATTCTCATACCCAGCTAGGCAGCCAGAGAAGCTGGATATGTTCTGCTCAATATCCAGTAGCTCTTGCTCACCATTTTCAGACCTTGCTTAATAGTTCTTCAAAGTTTCTCATCTGTGAATCAACCCCAGGAATGAGGTTGTAGCACTAACTGTAACACCACCATAGCCTTAGCAAATTCAGCTATATTCAGTGGTTTTTTAAAGCTGCATGAAATGAGACATTAAAGTGGGGCAGGAAGAAGCCTGCATGTTGCTGCTGCCCTAAACTGTGATCAGAATAATAAGGTTTGAGTTTGAGAGTGGCTGTAATTCCAGACCAACCAGCCTGAGCTTTTAAACAGCTTTCACAAGTAAAGATGTCTGTTGCTGTGTTCCAATGTTGAGTGCAATAAGGATGTTCTAACAACAACAACTAATTCTGTTGCCTGCACAAAGCCATGCCAGGCCTGGATGAGCACTTGATCTGCTGGATCAAGCACTGGCTGGATGGACGGGCCCAAGAAGTGGTGGTCAATGGAGTTCAATCCAGCTGGCAGTTGGTCACAAGTGGTGTCCTCAGGGCTCAGTACTGGGACCTTTTCTGTTCAACATCTTTATTGATGACCTTGATGAGAACATAGAGTATATCATCAGTAAGTTTGCAGGTGACACCAGGTTAGGTGGGAGTGTTGATCTGCATGAGGATAGGGAGGCTCCACAGAGAGACTTGGATAGGTTGGATCAATGGGCCAATGTTAATGGTCTGAGCTTCAACAAGGCCAACAGCCGGGTCCTGCATTTGGGCCACAACAACCCCATGCAAAGATACAGGCTTGGGGAAGTGTGGCTGGAAAGCTGTCTGGTAGAAAAGGACCTGGGGGTTCTAATTGACAAGGCTGAACTGAGCCATCAGTGTGCCCAGGTGGTCAAGAAAGCCAATGGAATCCTGGCTTGAATTAGAAACAGTAGGAGCAGCAGAAGTAGGGAGGTGATTGTCCGCCTGTAGTTGGCAGTGGTGAGGCCACACCCTGAGTATCATGTCCAGTTCTGGGCACCTCAATACAAGAGAGATATCGAGGTGCTGGAGCAAGTGCAGAGGAGGCAACAAAATTGGTGAAGGGCGTGGAGAATACATCTTTTGAAGACCAATTGAAGGAGCTGGGACTGTTTATTTTGAGGAACAGGCGTCTAAGGGGAGATCTCATCACTCTCTACAACTACCTGAAAGGACATTGTAGAGATATTGGTGCTGGTCTCTTCTCACAGGTAATTAGTGATAGAACAAGAAGGACTGGATTCCAGCTGCAACAGGGTAGGTTTAGACTGGGTTTTAGGGAAAAAATTTTCACTGGAAGAGTGGTCAGATACTGGAACAGGTTGCCCAGGGGGGTGATTGAGTCACCATCCCTGGATGTGTTTAAGGGGCATTTGGATGTGGTTTATGAGGGACATGGTTTAGGAGTGAACTTTATAAAATAGGGTTAATGGTTGGAATAATGCCAAGGATCTTTTCCAACCTGAATGAATCTATGAGTCTATGAATGTTTGCAAAATGCAGCACTCACGGTTGCTCTGAAGTTGTTAGTTTTCATCATCATTCTTTGCCATTCTACATTTGCTAATCTCTCCCACCTTTTTTCTCTCTGTTTTGTGTGAAGGTAAAGGTGTGGGAACCAGTGATCCAGCCAGCTGGTGTCTTGGAAAGAAACCTGCAATGCCAAGTGTGGATGCTGAGCAGCTTTGTTGCTACCTGTCAGATGGGGGTGATTACTCAAGGGAATATTTAAGGTAATACATACATACACTTTTTTTCTTTTTTTTGAAAGTGTGTGTTGGGGGTGGGGTGTTGCATGAGATGACCTCTGGAACTGTTGTCCAACTTCACTGTATGAATTAGGAGGGACTAAAAGCTGAGTAACAGGGAAGTGAGCTGAAGGCAGCCTCTCCACCTTAGTTCACATGGCTAGTGCTGGGAACCATCAGGACTAAGTGTCTCTAGTTCAGCCCCGGCATGAGCTGGAAAAAAATCAATCTTCTACTTATTGTAAGGTGAAGGGCGCAGCCCTGGAGATGGGTGGTAAGGTGAAGAGCAGGACTAGCAAAGGCCTCCCAAATAATCTGAGTGCCAGATTTAGCAACCATGTCATGCAACAGCTTCCCATTACACTTCACCCTGTAGCTCAGATGCCATGCCAGGGAGTCCTACACCACCATAGACTTCTGTGATGCTCCCCTATGGATGCTGAGTCCTGACTCACACCCTTCCTACAGTGAGTGTATGTTCATTTTCTCATACGTGTTTCTTGTGAGAAGGAACCTGAGGGACAATTAGTATTTTAAGTACTCTGCTCTTGTCAACCAAGCTGGTTGGTATAAATTCTTGCTGCATTAAGAATATGTCCTAGCTTTTACTGTTTTACTGGCTACATTTTTTTCACCTGTGTGGTGAGACACTGTTAAAATGCTTTCAGTTGGCCAGTCTTTGTGAATTTGTACTTTTTTTCCTCTTCAAGGAGGGCATGAATTGCTCATTTTGAATTATTTTTTTACAAATTACGAGAAAAATAGCATGTATATGATGGCCCTACAGATGTGTGGTACATCTGTTTCAAAGTGCAGACTCTGTCCCTAAGACAATTGTGGTTTTGTAACTCTTGTCATTCTGACTGTGCCAGGCTGGAAAAAAAAAATTGCCAAAATAGCCCTTGTGTGAAAACCATCAGTAAGTTTCATTTCCAAATGTGTATGCATTTGTACTTTGCAAAGCCACACTGGCAGAGCTGTAGAGCAGGCTGCTTTGGAGGAGAGGATGGCATCATGCTGAAGTAGCACCTTGTGAACATTTGGCTTCTGCAAGTCACTGGAGGATAGAGCATCCACAAAGGCAACAGCTTAAAGAAAGAGAATCCCATGGAATATGAGTAAACTAGGAAGATACTGGTTCTTGTACTCTCTCTGCAGGCATCCACTTCTGGCCATAGCTGGACCCAAGATACGAGTGCTGATGAACCTTCTGGCTGACAGACATCGCTGCTCTCGCAGGACCGCTGTGTGTGGAGGGTAAATGTGACTAAGCTGCCATCTGTACCATGAAGCTGAAGCCAACAGAGTAGCAGAGCTTCCGAAAGGTAAAATATAAATGAAAAGCGTATTTTTTGATCCTATCATAGCTCTGGCCACAGTTCCTGAATTACTGTGACTCAGCCAGAAAACTGAGAAAATTCCCCAAACCCAAGTGCTTAAAGCTATGCAAGTTTGTAGCTCATGCAAACACTTCTTATGGAACACTCCAAAAAAATCATGGGAGTCCTGAAAAGGAAGTGTTAACCTTAACACTGACTGTCCTACACCTGAACTAGCCAGACTGGTTAAAGCTTAATTAAAAATTGCCAGAGTGGCTAAATTCTTTTCTAAGTGCAGCTGCAAAACATTAGCTGTGGGCATATTTTAGACCTTAATTAGTAACACTTGCACTGGAGGACCAAAATCTTTCATGAATGCAGCTGCAATCAATTTCTATCAGTTAGGCACTTCTGTAGGCAATACAAGAATCTCCTGAAAATTTGTAGTGCCCACCTAGATTAAAAAAAACCAAACCAACACACAACAAACTACACAATCAAAGAAAACTACAAAATGTATTTATTGAAAAAAGCAGATTATAGCATCTAAGGTTAAATGAAACTTCTGACTTTAATATTAAATAACTTAGGATGATAGCAAGTAGCTTCTTCTTCAGATAAATAAATCTACATTTCCCATTTTTTTTTCTTCAACAATCAAGGGAATCAAACACTGAAACACAAAACCACAAGTAATTCTAAAGACTAAAAGACAGAAGCACATTGAAAGGTTTTACAAGGATATATATACAAAAATAGTTAAACTAATGTATATTTTTTTTCAACATGTAAACTAGTTACATGATATACAAACTGGGAATTTATATATTTCCTACAAAATAAAAATCAACGTTGGTCCAAGTTCTTGGAAGAAAACTATATTCTTTTAAAGAAAATGAAAATATTTCTCAAATGAAAACTTAATTTAAGTCAAATTATATACTCTAGTTACGGCATTAGTTACAGGATGAATCACAAACTTTTAAACTTTTCTTGAAACACAAGAAAGCAGCTTTTGTCTCCTTTAGAGCTTTGGTTTACTTAACTACTCTGGAATTTCTGGTCTTAAAGAGCTCCTCTAACCATTTTTTTTCCTTTTGAAGCTCCACCTTACAAAATATATACACATGTGCACACAAGTGAGAGGAAAAGTGAGGAAACCTAAACAACCCATCTTGAAAGCTCAATTATCTGAGTGCATTCTTCTATTTTGTTTTCAAATGACCATTTTGGTCCTTTCTTTGGAACACACATCCTCCAGTGCACGAGGGACTGAATTGGTCTGTAACAGCTTTGTGCTGTAGGTACTTTGTAAGATTCCTCACCAAAATGGAAAGGTGTAGTCCTGATGCAAATGAGAACAAGTTGTTACTGTCTTAACTTTCAGAATATTTCCATAAAGTACAGCAAAGGTTTCTGAAGAACAGTAACATCATAAAATGAACTCTAGAAAGTTTACATTTGTGTTGAACTGCTTTAACGTAAGAAAATAACTAAAAGAAGCTTTCTTATTTATATAATTCCCCAGACAGGAGGTAAAATGTGCAGAAACTGTCACTAGCACTAAAGAGTACAGCACATCATTATTTGATATTTGCTTTTATTTTTCTCTTTTAAAAAAAGAAAGAACTGGAAAATTTCTGGTTTTAAAGAAAATGCTGGAAAAGCAAAGCTGTACTTCATTATCCAGTAATGGAATGCACCTGTCTATAGAAAATACGGGAACAACAACTGCTGCTTTCTGGTTTTAAACAAATTGCTTTGTCTATACTGAAATACTACCTTTTGATATTTTTACCATCATGATACTTAACACATTGGAACTGAGTAGAAGTACAAGAGCCTGACAAACTAACATGTGAAATGAAATTATATTCTGTTCTACAGTATGGTTGTTTTCAAAAACCAAGGAAAGGTATAGTATGTACATCTGCTGTCCCCTGAAAAACTACATCGGAGTGAAAACTTAAAACTTCCTGCTGCAGGAGGCAAATGGCTAAGGAAGATATTGGCAGAGCAGGCTGAATGCCAGAGGAAGTCACCTCCATGTCTGGCCACTGTGATTGTAAAGATTTTGCTTCTATACTGGTAGAGTGAAATGTTTTTCCAGTACAGTGAGTACTTGTGGGATGACTTGCTCACAGGAACAGAACCAACCCTCTCTCCATATTTTAATGATTTGGGTTCCTTAATTTATATTGTAAAGACAAGAAAGTAAAAATACCTCAAAGCTAAATGTGATCCAAAGCAGCGTCCTTACATGGAAAAAGTATTACATTTAGCTGATGCTAAAAGTTTATCCTGAAGCTGTTCCATGTTTGTAATAACCTGAAAGAATTGACCTAGTGATGAAATCCAATTTAAGGCATTTTTTTTTTCTCTTTTCTAGCATTTCTGTTTGGGTAAGAGGCACGTGCACTCCTACTTCATTCTGAGGCTGTGACTGTGGACACAGAGGTAATGTTTGCAAATACAGACAAACTGTGCATGCACCCAAAGTCCTCTCTTTTGCAGGCCAGGCCTCCTAGGTCACACTGTAGAATCAGGGCACTAGTTGCACTGTAATTCTTTCAAAACATGGGTATTACATTAAATATGTTAATCATAAACTGATATATATTAATTAGAAAATTACTTTTTAAAGGACTTGCCAAGGAGCATTCAGTAGGACAGGTTAATCTAGGCCAATGGAAGTTTAGCAAAGGTTCATGAAACATATCTTTTGTTCCTTACTAACAGAAAAAAAAAAAAGAGTTCACAGGAATTTTTCCTGCCTCCCCCCCACCCCCAAGGAAATTCCAAACTATCAGAAAGATCTGTTAAGGGAGTTAATTATTCCACTTAGGAAATAGTGTCCATTGGATGCTTTTTGTACTTTTCAAGGGCACACAAATGGCTTTCAAAAAATCAATGGAGCATAAGAAACTAAATGGCAATGGTGTTGCCAAATAAGACATTTCATCAGTCTGTGTGCTGAGTTTAAACATGGGATCATTATGAAAGGATCTGTCAGATTCTCAGCATGTTGAGAACTGGCATGGAAATGTCCCAATTTACACGTGTGATGAACCTGGTCTGGTATTTGTACTTCCTCTGGAGCAGAAGCATTTTATTTTATTGTAATGTTGGATACAGTTAGACAGTAATGATGGATTTATTTAAAATATAAATTCAGGAAGACTGGATTAATTCTCATGAGAATGCAAGGAATTTTTTGAACATACAGATGTGTGATTTGCATGTAAATCATCAACACATGGTAGAAAACAAACCATAAAAAAGATTCATCTAACTTCCTATATGGAAGACATATATTTCCCCAGAGCTCTGAGGTTACTGTAAAAGCTTATGCAAAATACGAAAGTGTGTACATTCTATGTACATCTAATACTTGTTACAAAATACCAATGTTTCAATGGTCTGACTCTCTAAATTCTTATTTCTGCTAAACTGTACTTTGTTTTCCAATTAAGATAATCACCGTGATCAGTTCAAAAGTATGTCTAGAAAAGATAATACAGAAACCACTGTCCCCCTCTTTTTTTAATTATGTATCAACATACAATCATAAAGCAGTTGGTAACAAATGAAGTCTTGTATAAAACAAGCAGTACAAAGACAAGTGTACCTTTGCATAGAAAGGGTTGCTAACCCTATTAAACAAAAACAAGTTTAAAAAAGGAATTACTTTGTAAGTGCCAAATCATCAAATTGATATGAATACATTTTGAAACTATGGCTCCATTTGTACATGGCACACAATTACAGAGGTCTGTAACTTTCTTCAAGTGTCAGGACCCTGCATGTGCCAAGCTTTTGGATCTATTCTTCTGTAATGTGGTTTTCGTGCAAGATGCTTGCCATAATTCTTTAACAAGCTAAATAGTCTTTGGATGACTGTGGAACCTTGCAGAATTGAAAGCTGGCCTAACGCTTCTGCATATAATGCCATTATTTAACCCATGCTGAAAACTGTCCTTGATAAAAACACTCATTTGCTTCCTAATTCACTACTTCTGGGAATCTAATTTTTAAAGAATGTGAGACTGTATTCTCGAAGACCAGAATTCAACAAAACTAGCTAAAATGCTAGCATTTATCTTATCATGCTTGCTGCAATATGATAAGGTGCTAACTTTTGGAAAGTTAACTCTACACTCCTTACTTGGGCAAAACCTCCACTAAAGGCAAGTGAGTAGGGAGTGCAGAATAGCCCTTGTACCATTGTTTTTAGAAATGCTGCCATTTACAGTTACAGTTTAGTGGAGAATTATTTATTCAAGTAGATGGTGTTTCAGTGAAAAAGTCTAGATAAAAGAATGCATATGTACAAGATAGAAAAGGACCCCTCACCTCTGATTTAAAAAATAAATAACTGGTTTAGATGGTTATTACTGGAATCTCATCTTTAAAGGAACAGGAAAGTAATTTTTACATTTTTGTCTTCTCTGTCAAACAGCTGCTGGTAATGGAAATGTCTTTCAGAGTTCTGTGACGTGCATTGGGTAGCTGGGGGGGGGGTGCGATGGCAGTTTGATATTGAGGCGCCTGATGTGACAGCTGTGGCACAGCAAGTGGCCCTCTAACGGGTAACAGCGATGGCCTTCCTCGTCATTGAGCTGCAAGCCACAGTCCTAGAAGAAACACACACAGCCCAGTGAGTGAGTAGTTGGTCATTTCATAACAATGGTGATCTCTCCTGCACAGCTTCTGAAGCACCACCTCTAATTGTGATGAAACTGTAGAAAAAATTACCGACCTCAAGGCCACGGTCCTTCTTTAGTGGAAATATGTTAGTACCTCTGGGATGGCACAAAGCCAAAGGGACAATATGGATGAACAACAGTGGAGGAGCAGAGATAACCTAACTATATTCCTGCCTGCTGACTATTATGTACACTGCAACACAGACAATCCTGGCTTTCCCTTGTCATCAGCATCATTTTGAGGACATTTGAAAGTCATGGCAGTTTTGTGCTTGGATTTGATATTTCAAGTATGTTAAATACTTAAAAATGGTTACCATTATCAGTCCTGACAAACCAGAGATTCTGAGTATGTATCTGCACATTAAATAGAACAGGAAAAATAATGGAACAAGTTGGGCATATAGGTAATTTTAATATTGAAAAACGATGTAAAGCTTTTAATTGGTCACAAAATATGACTTTTTTTTTAGTTTTCATAGCTCAAGTTAGAATAATCTATATGCTATATAGTAACTATATGCTATATAGTAAGTTTATTCCTTTATGTAATACCTAAAATCAAATTCCTCATTAGAATTTAACAGTTTCTGTTACCTTACACATGTGCCAAGCGTTCATACCATTTTCCATCTCCAAAACTGTGTTCCTTTTCTGCAGTGAGAAAGCCTGCCTCAGTTGGTTTCAGTTTTAGAATGTGAACTGGCTAGAACTTCTTGGCAGAAGGTAAGTGGTTGCATGAGAAAGACATATTTCCAAACTGAAAGCTGACTTTGCATGGCCATCAGGGGTTGATGGCATTGACATTTCAGAAGCGTCTTCCTAAGTCATCAAAGCCTTTGCTAAAGCCTCCATGTGAATACCTCAAAATACTGCCACTAACTTTTTTTAGCAGTATTTGGAGACAGCAGTCACCCAGTAAGTACAGCCTGAGAGACTGATCTGAGACCATTAGGCAGTAACCTGCCCCTGTTAACACATGGCTAACCCCCTGATTTCTGTACATAAATGCACTCTGCCATTCTGCAGATGTGGAGGCAGCTTGATTTGCCTCAAACTGGAAGGAGAATGGGTAAATGAATAATGAAACAGAACTGAAAATAAACCCCCATTGGGACATTCTAATATCAAGTCAATAGCCCGAGAGAGAAGGGGAGGGAGCTGTCATCTTAGGTGAAGCCTGCACAAAGCAATAGATGGGGGGAAGAGGAGGAGGGAAGCACAGCTCTCCAGAATGCTCCCATTTCCTGTGCCTACTGCTCTTAAAGATGATGAGAAAATGATGGAATATCAGGTATCTCTGCTGGAAGGAGATAGCTGAGTGGATGGGGTCTTCCTTAAGTTAATGTGCATCTCAAGATGCCCAGAATTTTGTTATTGTCTCCCTCAATCAAAAGTCTCTTTGTAAAGCCTTTTTGTATAGAAGTGCAGAGAAAATAGTACTGGTACTTTTTTGCCTCTGGTGCTAAGAGCTAGGTAGCACAGTTAGGATCTGTGTGGATATTTGAATGTTGTATCAGAGCCCCAAACCTACAGCAAAAGGGAAATTTTGGGTTAATCCCAAATTAAAGAGTTTGTTTCCCTCGTCATGCTCCCACATGCAGAGCTACGACTGAACTCCTCTCTTGTCTCCAAAGAAAGAGCATGAATCCTACATCTTGATTTACCCCAATAAATGTTCTGCACAAAAAGAAACTACTCCCCCAAAAATCTTAGAAAGTCAGTGAAATTCCTGTCTTTTTTCTAGTAATGAGCCAATATTCACTCAGCATGGAAAAAACACAGACCCCCTAGAAAAGCCTTTCAGGGCAGTAGTGGGGTCCTTCCCTGCAGAGGCAATATGAATTCAAGTCTCCTGAGATCAGAGCCACACAAGCTGTATCCAGAGGTCAGGAAAAGTGGCACCTACTCTTTGTTGTCTCCCCATCTGGAAGTATTGAGAAAAATCAACCCAAATAACCAAACCCAGCTTTTGAAGTTAATATACTGCAACAACCCAACCCAAAAAATGAATTGGGTACTGGAGATGGCACTTGGCCCTCTGCTGCCCTCCAGGAGCCCCACCTGCCCAGGTGTGCCAGAGCCAGCAAGTGCACCCTGGGGTGCAAGTCAGGCACCTACCATAAGGCTGCTGGTTGTGAGCAAAGCCTTGCTGTGGGGCAGGCCAGCAGAGGCACGTGGTGCTTACCTCACAGTGATAGCACTCCACATGGTAGTCCTTGTCCATTGACACCACCCGAATGGTCTCCTCAGAGCCCTGTGGGGGAAGCAGAGGGAAGGTAAGAGAGGGCTGGTAGGTGCTGTTTCCTCAATTGTCTTTCAGTGCCCAATCGATTGCTCTGGAGAGCTGTTTTCCTGGGGGATTCCCCTCTTCCTCCATGGAGAAAAGCTCTGTGACCACTAAGTTCTTGTGCCATGGTGCACAGCACTGCACTGCTGGTTTTCCTGTTTAGCAGCAGCATGGGTGTCTTGAAATGTCTAAGCTGTAGAGTTCATTTGGAAAGTGTAGCTCAAACTTCATCCTCAAGGGACAAATTAGTCTTAAAGTCAAATAATTTTCCAAGGACAACATAGGATTTGAATGAATTTCTAGCCAAAAACTGACCTGCTGATTTGTGGAGACCCTCACCTAAGTTTTCCAGGACTTGTCTTCCCCTCAAACCATCTGCTGCACAGCTATTCGCAAATGCACATGTCACTATATGTACCCATAGGGAGTTACATGCCAGCCTGGCAGGTAATTACATGCACAGGCCAAAACCTCAGCATGAGGGTGGATGCCACAGAGTTGTGCAATTCCCAGATGAGCCCCAGGCCCTGCAGAACAGCCCATACCCTTCTTGTAACCTCACAGACTCTCTCCCTGATCCACTCTGAAGGCAGAGCTCATTAAATGTGTTGCCTCGCATTGTTTCCAGTTCCAGGTGTGGTTAGAGCATCAGATATGACGTCGACGATGTCTGAGAGAAGCTGTGGCAAGTCTGTACCTGCACTGCTAGACAAACTAATGTAAGAAACCTCCATGGGAAAGAATGTGGAGTCTGTGCTGCTAGCCATAAGGTGAATCAGCAATAGGACTGCTTTTTCTGTTGTTTTTGTTGTGTTTTTTTTTCTTGGGTCATTTGGTAAGACACAAATCCAGTAACATTTACATAGGGATTCTCCCTTCACATCCAGCTACCAGAAAAATGAGTTCTGGCTCAGTCTTTGTAAGGTTTTTAATTGTATGAGGCTTGGCCATTTAACAGAAACAAAACAAATGCTAATGTGTAGAGGGATGGAGGTGGGTGTGCTGAGAGGCTCTAGCCACAGGCTTTACTGGGGCACAGCAGTTTGTATGATACAAGCTCTGGCTGTCTAAACATGATGAGGAAAAGGAGGGAGACATTGAGGGCTTTGATTCCAAAGAGCTGTTTGGTGATCTCAGCAATGGGAACTCAGAAGGTCCTGCACCCCACCAGAGTATGAGGGAGCAGCACTATGGGCAGGCAGAAAAGGGTGTCAATGCAGAAATCTTACTGTGCTAACTATGCTGTCAGGAGAGACTGAGGTTGCAAGCAGGTCATTCACCTGGCTCCCCTTTTAGTCAACTTTTCTGCTGCTTTTTTCACCCCCCTTAAGCATTTTCATTACATTGCTAACCCAGGATGACAGACTGTGTGGCCTTTTCACAGGGTCAGGGTAACCTTCAGATGTCTTTTAAAGTTTGGGCATCTTAATAAATCCACATCAGAAATGCAAACCTAGCAGACGAGGAAAATTGGTATTTGAACTAAATGAGACTTATAACAGTACAATGAAGACCCCAAAAGCACCCTGAAGATAGAGAGTACTGCTGCAAAAGTAGTATTACTATTACAACCTCTGGGAATGTCTGAGTGACATTACTGCTGAACTGTAATTTAGTGTAGATTCTGTAAGACAGAGGAAAAGCATCTAAAGTGTTTTTAGAAAGTGTTCATATGCCAAGAACTGTTTAAAAAGTCAGTGCGTGTTAGCACGTACCTGTGCAGGTAGGATGGGCTGGTTACAGGAAGCACATTTTGGTGCAAAAACCCTAGGGTATAAGAGGAAAGTGTTCAAATCACATTGAAATTATTAAAAAAAAATAGAATCAAGACAGCTATTCTAACCATGCCTTCTTTTTAGCAAAATGTAGATGTACAGGCTTTGATACACCTTTAAATGTTAAATATTAATATTCAGGGAGAAGGAGATTTGGAAGAGGCTGATCTACCCCAGCTTTATGGGTTAGTTCTTCCTCACCTCTAGGCATAATGAGTCCAGCCCTCTTCCCAAGTATGCCCTTTCTCTTTTACCTTCCTTTACTCATAAAGCCATTCAAATTCTTCCAGATATTTCCTTCAGCTCCTGAGTCACCATCTGACTTAACCATGCTAACTAGGAGAGGGGCTGACCATGGCAAGGATCTACTTCAACCAAATGCATAAACTGATCTTAGTATACTCAGCTGTATTTTACAACCCCAGGGCCACCATTCACTCTGTCCTTGTAACACAGTCAACTTGCTACCACTAGGGTTGAGGTCAGAGTGATTTACTCTTGCTCAGCTCTTGGTTGACTGGAGCTAAGAGCAATTATGTTCCCTTCGAGCAGGAGCAGAAAGGAGTCCAAAAGCAATGACTTAAACCACAAAACTTTCTGTCAGGTGACGCTGAAAATCATTCTAACACTAGCTGTTAATTACATGTCTACTGTCCAGTCTAGGTTAACCTATTTTAAACTTGCCCAAGCCATACACTATCAGAACCTCAACTCTTAGAAACAGCCACCAGAATCTATTATCACTTGAAAAATCAGCTTGATCTAATTAGATTGAAAGTCCTGAAAGAAGTAGAGAAATAGTGAACAAAGAAGTACATCCTCTGACACAACTTGACTTTCAGCCTCACCTGGACACTGCATGCCAGCCACACCGGGCCCATGAAATGACCCTGAATAGAATTTTAAAATACATTATTGGCATAGTTACAAGCCTTGTAGTAGGTATAAAGGGTCACTCCTACTTGCTTAGATGTCCCTCAAGTGCTGCTCTCAGGTGTTGCATTTATAATGTAATTAATTTTTCCAAGCATGCAGTGTATTTGCACCCTTACGTATGGTAGTCTTTGACACAGTAAATGTTGTTCTCCACATCAACAGTGAAGGGGACTCCGTCCAAACACTCGTTGCACACCACGCAGCGGAAGCAGCCGGGATGGTAGGACTTGCCGAGAGCCTGTAAGATCTGAAGAGGCAAAGAGCACAGTCAGTGGCTGCTTGATTCCAGGAGACCCCTGCCATACACTGCTGTGCCTGATTCACAGTCAGTGGCTGCTTGATTCCAGCAGACCCCTGCAATACACTGCTGTGCCTGATTCTTAATAACCACAGTGAGAAAAGCACTTCAGGATGAAATTACCACTCTGCAGATCTGTCAGCAAAGGGCCTCTTAAAACAATCAACTTGCTTTTTTCAGTGGGTTTCAGCAGGCTCCCAATAAAGAGAGAACTGTAAAAATCAGGCTAACGCCCATCAGTGTCAGCTCTGCAGGGCCAGGACTGCCAACAGAAATTAAAACCGGCTTCAGCCACCACTTTGTGGAAAATCTGTTGCAGCCAAACACAAGTTACTGGGATACAGAGTTAATTCACAAAACTTAACAGGCTCTGACAGGCAGATTCCAAACCGGTCATTACTCAAAAAAGTAAAATAACAAAACAAGCAAATAAATAGGTGCCCCTTTATTAGTTAAGGATTCTAATTCACCACAGTTACTAAGTGGTTATCACTCAGTCATAGGGGCCTATCAGCTCTGATTATATTCCATCTCTATGTATTTGGATACAGATCCCTCTCTCTGCCCAGGCTTTTCCCATGCTGACCTTCTCTACTGCATTTTAAAGTTTTCAAGCAAGGGCATGATGCAGTGCCCTCTACACTACCACAGGACAGATCCTCTCCCTCCTGGCATCCTTGTATGTGGCACTCCGTGTGGTTCTGGGATATCAAGAAGGATGCACCAAGACCATGAACAAGCCTCTAGGAAGAATAAGACATGGCAGCATCTTCAGGCAGCTCTAACAGGTCATAGCATGAATTGCATATACTTCAGGTATAAAAATACCTTTGAAAGTAATTTCAAAAAGTGTCTGCTAACAGCACTGCTCAGGTTGGTGCTGCTAATAAAGTGGAGATTATAAATCTCCATAGGCCAAGCTCTTATAGCCTTGTAGGTAGGTGATTTTATGCGTAATGACCACACCAACAGGAGCTACAAGTGGCACATAGGAAAAATGTCACCATTTAATTGAATCCTTTTCCCCTCTAATGAAGTCCTATAGCTCTGGTCAGTGTGTGGCACCAGATTCCATTTGGCTGGCAAGCCTGTTCCTAGAAGCAACTCGTCTCTGTGGGTGTGTTGCTATCTAGGCAGCTACATAATAGCTACATGCTATTAGCCCAGCCTGGCTGTGCAGCCCCCCCTTTGCACAGAACAACTCCCAGTTCAGCTGCACATTCAGCCTGACCAGCTCCAGCTGTGCCCAGGCCAGGGGCTGTGGCTCTGTGCTGTGTGGCTGCACACTGTAGGCACCATTCCTGCGAGAAGCGCTGAGGAACTGGCCAAGTAAGAGCACTGAGTTCCTGGAGCTCCCAGAGTGGTTTCCTTTTGTCAGTGCACACTTGCTGATGGGAGAAAGGCAGACAAGCACTTGCCAAGCTTCCAGCTACTGAGCTCCACCAACAAGATATTACAGACTCTTGCCTGGGATTCTTCAATTAAGGGCCAGCTCAAAGCATGCAAGTCAGGATACCCTCCCCCACCCAGCATGACATAACTCTAGAAATTGGCTCTTGGGCTAAAACGAACAATATCCTTGTCCAACCAGTGGTGCCAGGATATGAGCCAGAATCCTCATTAGTGAACTCTCCGTTCCAGCTCCTACTGAACCTCCGTGCTTGCAGGGCAATCGCTGTTTCTATGAGGCATACCGAAGTTCGTATGTATTTTAAAAGAAAAGAAAACAGACACACTTCTTCAATGTGTGAGCAACTTTTGTTTGGGAATTTCTGCTTAAGAACAGGTGAAATTCTTAATGCTTTCACTCACTGTTATAATTAACACTTTATTAGAGTGTTAATAGAATTAACTGACTAGTGGCTCCCTACAAATCCCAGTGGCAATAATGCATTTTAACTGATGAGGAGCAAGTGGCAGAAGTTAAAACAAGGCACAGAGCAGGAAACAAGCCTCAAGACTATTGATAATGACCCTCTCTAGCCCACGTTCCACCTACTGGACAGAGTTCTTGCTATTATACTATCTTACAGAACACCCCTTCTGTTTTCTTTCACCATGTTCATAATATAAAGCTGGGCTATATCTTCCCTCTTTAATATTTTTTTTTTTTTTTCTTCAAAACTTGTGTGTGGCAGAACAGCAGCTTCCCATGATCTCAGGCAGAAAAGATGCCTAACTTACTGCACTTAACACAGCATAAAGATGTTTATTTACCACCTCGGTTTCAAAAGTTATGTTGACAGCAGCAAAGAAACAGTAATAGTCTGACAAAAAGCACAATGGCTCCTAGTGTGCAACCCAAGGAACATGAACATCAAGCTACCCCAGGGTTAATAATTTAGGTCTCTTACCATTTCCATTATGAGGTGTCCACAGACAAAACACTTGTCCGCTGTTTGCTGAAAACCTGAATACTGTTCAAATAACAGAAAAGAAAGGATTATTAGTAGCTTCTCCTTTAGCTGCAGAATACCTTTCAGAAAAATGATAGGCCTCAAAAAGCCTTCGCTCTGCTCTTGCAGCAAGCTCAGCTATCAGCTTGGCCTTCTGATCCACTGCAACATTTCCATTGAGATTTCCAATACCACAGTGTTATTTTAAGTTTTATTTTTATTTTTGAAGCCTATTAGCAGGTTTGTGTTTGGTGTGCTTGAATTAGACTGAATTCACTCTTTTGGTTGTTGTTGTGGAAGTAAGGAACACGGGACTTACCAGTCACTCCTGCTCAAATTAGTTACCAGCACTTCATGATCTCAGATTTTGGACCAACATTTTACTCAGTGCTACGTGAAAGCTATAAAAATTAGACAGGCTCCAGGATTATTTAGCTGCCTTTTGGACAACATGATTTTATCCAGGGAAGAACCTAAAAGTCCAGTCATAGGATCTTTGTCTTTCCTGAACAATGTGGGGAACAGTAAGGTACTTCCAAAAGATGATACAAACCCCAAGTGTCAGCCTGCAATGGGAAATGGGAACGCTGGTCAGGCCAGGTGGCAGAGCCCTCTGTGGTTTGGTGCCAAGGACATGGCAACAAGGAGGTCCTTAGCCCACGTGGGACTAAAGCTCTGTGTTGGCTGCCCGAGGGTTTTGACCTTTACTTTGTACTTGCATCCCCAAACTAGATGCTGTTTTGGATGTCAAAAGCCATCTCCAGCCCTGTATTTAGCAGTCTACAACGAACCATCATGGTTATCAGGCCAGACAACTAACCTCCCAAACAATCACCCTACAGGCAAGAGGCATCTGCCTGAAGAACTCCAGCCTTGTAATTTTGAAACTGGTATTTGCAGTGGCAGAACTCTACCCTCACCCACTGCAGTAAAGTGTTGTGTGTGCACCCTTTCCTGCCAGAGGGATGGGCTGCCCAGTTTTGTGTATGGTATTGCACAGTGATGCTTATTTCAGCAGTTGAGGGTGTAGCAAAGCTCACCTGAAACAACAGTTGCACAAGATAAAGACAGGGAATAGGGAGGATGAGGGCAAACTGGACCCTTCTCCCAGAGCACACAGGTTAATTGGCTCAGGCATCTAATGTATCCTCAGCACCTCAGCCCAAGAGGTTATGAGAAGCTCCATTTCCCACTTGATCTAGTGGGGATTAACTGTCCCCTCACTTCAAAAGCTAGAGGTTTCCAGCTTAGAGTTGCCATATGTTTTCCTTTTTATTGGTGTGAGGGGATTACATGTTATTTCAGATCAATAGGTTGGAGACAAAATTTCTGTTGCTATGCAACAAAGTAATTATGAAGGAAAAGGCCTCACAGACATTTTAATGGCCCAAAGAGTCACTAAATGATGGTATGGCAGCTGTCACAGCTCCAGGTCTACGACACACTAAGGAACACAGTTCATGCAATCTTGAGAAACTTTGAAACTTCATCAAGAGAGACCAGGGTGTTGAGGAACAAATACAGAGACAGGCGGTTCTAGCTGGCTATTTCTGCAATTTACTGGTGGGGTTTTCCCCCCTTTTTTCTTCTTACTGATGCAGAAAAAAGGCCTCACTGCTTGGGATGCTTCTTGGCTGCAATGTATCTGAGTAACCATCTGGCCAGACTATTTCCTACAGTTGGGAACTGGAGAGTTACTGGAAACAGGTGGGTAGGTCCTAGTGGCGCAGACAGCAGAGGATTAACAATAGTATAAACCCAGCTAATTCTAAAATCCTGCTGGAATGAATTTACTAGTACCATCTGGCTGTCATTTGATAAGGAATGCAAAGGAGCATTTACTCAGCTATTGATTAAGAGGGAACATTATTCTCCAGGAACAGAATGGCATAGTGGTCAGATTAATGTCATTTACTGCTAACTAGACTGTCATAAATTACACTGTTTGTCAGAAAGAAAGGTTTTGCTGACATAAAATCACTCTTTATATGACTAACCCTATTAAATTAAAACCATGATTTGTTTTTAACATGAGAATTGTCATTTCTCAAACACATCCAGAACTGGATTACCCAATTAAGACTTTGCAAAATGGCACTAAGAGCAGTTACAAAACATTCTGTGGGCTCAGGGAGCTGTCCTTTACACTCTTTGATCACAGTATCGATCCCAGGCAAACTGGAGACCTGATTCAGTGAGATCAGTGTTCTGGATTCAGTTCTGCTTGTGAACTTAAATTTAAAGCTGAAACAAGGTGTTACCCTTTAGTGTCCCTTCTGTGACTTAGGAATAAGATGCTAGTTACCAGGATGCAAAGAAAACAAGTGCTTGCTGAAGTGCTGGCATATTATTTTTCCCCAATTTCTTAGTTTGGTCTTATCTATTTTCTCCCATATGTACTTTGTCCTTGACTTCTCTTCCAAGATAATAAAATCTCACTTTACATGCACAAATCAAGACTTTGTAATCAAGCTCCTCAATGATACTTATATAAAATTAGACTCTGGGAAACTAAATAAACCTTGAGAAATATGTTAATTATGTCAGAATAGAAGAGTAAAAATAAAATAGAAGACTTGGCTGGCTGAACTTTTCTTTTGTTTGCTGTCCAATATAGTTTGATTATCAAACAGGCAAAAAAAATCTCTAATGATTCTGTCCAAGAGTCTTTGTTTCAATGTAAGAGGAAAACAAGTCCCCTTCTGTCCTGAATATTTAGGCCTGTTAGTGTCCTCCTGTGATAATCTTGGGGTTTATAACTCTTCTGTCTAATGTGCAATATATCCAAAAAGAAATTAACAATGAATTTTGAGCATATAATGAACAATTATGCACGGAGGATAATCCCACCAAGTACTCTGAGAAACAATTTCTCCTGTCTGCCTTCAGCCCTGTAACCAATCTTGGTTGTCTACCCAGGGTCTTTTAAAGTTTGATGTTCTCATCATGATTTTCAAAAGCAAAACCAATGAGAGAATAACATGCCTGAAAAAGGCTTCAGGACCCAAAGTTTCTACCTTAGCCAATGTCAGGGCTTTGAAAAGACGTTGCTTCTCCTTCACATGCCTAACTGTGCCCAAGGAGAGGCTGATGCACTTCCCTGCTGTTACGCACTCAACAAAACAAAACCTTCCTCCTGGAAACAGACCCTGGAATCTCATTCAGGCCCATTTTCTTCTTTGATGAGGATGTTCAAGACCTGCTAAAGGTTTGTGCGAGCAGACTGAGTAGGTTACATTTCAGTAGGTGTGGCAGTTGCTGCCCCGGTAATGGTAGGAGGCCGTAAAAACGGTAATTCACTGTTAGAGCACTGCAAAGTCACTCAGGGTGATTGCTCAGCCTAGTCTTGAGATCCCTACTCTTTTATACTTTCAGGGCTTTTGATAGGGATGATCAGGAGTTTTTGCCAAAATGCTTCAGGCATTTAATTCTGAAAAGTAATTTCTGAATTGGGTGCTATGCTAATAATGTATTCCAACCCCAGGCTGCCTGTAATCCCTCACAGCCTCTCTTCTCCTTGGTTTCCCATTAGCAGAGCATCTGTCTTCTCACTGCTTTATTGTTTGCTCTCTGCATGGGACCCTTAGTACATGGACACAACAATGCAAGAAATTCATGGGATCACGTTAAGACAGGGAGAAAATATCAAATTTGGTTTCATGCAGATGGTTGTGGTTTTTTTTTTTTTGGTTTGGGTTTGCTTTTTTTTAACACACATATTTAAATGCAGCAATTAAACTGAACAAAATGGGGCCTTCTCAGGTTTAAAGATATGGGAGCCTCATGGCAGGTGGCAGAGATTAAACTAAAGGAAAATAGCCCAGAACTTCATTCATCATCTTACTGAAACCCTTTCATATATCCTTTTGCTTCACACTGCGAGGAAATACTATAGCAGCAGCTTGTCATCTTGCTTTCTGCACTTCGTTACATTTGAAGGACATGGGTAGGGCAAAAAGGGACTTCATGTTCTGCACAGATGTTAACAGTTGGCCTGGCCATGCACAAACCTGCCAAAGAATTCGGCTGGTAGGTAACTGGCTTAGCAGTCAGGCATTTTACAGTCTCTGAGAAGGGAATAGCCATTTACTTCCTAGAGAGCCTAGAGACCCCCATGTGGGCACTTGCCAAGGCTACTTTCTCTCTGATTAATTAAGAGTCAATAATAATTGTCATACCTATATTATATATACATATTCCTTAAATAAATGCCTGTGGAAGCTCTGCAGTGATAATGATCAGAAGAAAACCCTGAAGCAACAACCGTAACTTTCCTTAGTATCATTCAGCCCCAAATCTACCAACTTGATTCACACTGCGCAGCACTTCATACTACACACTGCCATGCTCTTGCCCTGGGCTATCTATTGTCACTGCCACCATCTACGATCTGCACAGCAAAAGAAACTGTCTACATTATAACAGATCTTCCTGGGAAAAAAAATAAATCTGGATTTTATTCAAAACAGTTGTTGAAAGATTTCAATTCAAAGCATAACAGCGACTAGTACCAGCGTTTACTACAGAAGTGGAAACACATCACTTACAGGTTATTTGCTAACTCTCATAGAAAAAAATGCTGTCTACTTACAAGTGTTTGGCCAGAGTTAGACATAATTAGAAAGAACTCTAGTTCTTTTAAGCGTGCTTCAGTTATTGCAAATTCTTTTCAATGTAATATTAAGAAAAACATGATAATCTGACTTTAGGATCACCACCTCAAGTAGAAACAGGACAGTGACTACCTGGCATGAAATGACTGCACTTTGTAACATGCTCTTCAAAACATTTCACTAGCAAATGTAAAGTCTGGGATAGTTGCAAAAGCTAGTCCATAGTGCTATAACTCAAAAAACCCAACCATCTTTGTCTTTCCTTGTCTGTTTTGTCACAGCCCAGACAGTGAGTCCTGTGACCCATTTAACATCTGTAAACAAGTTCAGGAAATGCTGAGCATCCTTCTAGTGAATAGAGACCATCCTCACACACTGACATTTATTCACATGGTGTTTATCTAGATCATCACCTGGGTCTAGGCACTGCCTATGTATTGTTCTTTGATAAACCTGGGAAATTTTTATGGACTCCAGTTGGTTTCCCATTTCAGAACACCAGTTTTATTCAATTAGCAGACCCCAGGTGGCTGTGCTATGCAGAGTTTGCAGGATTCTCTCTTAGTTTCTCAGCCTTGGTGCCAGCATTTCTCTATCACAGAATATTTCTATCTATAGGGCCTAGCTTTAAAAATTTGTCCTCTGGGATGCATTCCTGGGAGTCAACCAAGACACCCCTGAAGTCAATGAGACTTTTGCCACCAACTCAATGGACTTGTAACTTCTTGATACAGGATACAGCACTACAGTATTGTGCTACAATAAGAGGTGAATCCAAACTGCCAGCTCTACATACTTCCCATGCTGATTCACATTCAAGTCTAAAGTGCAGAAGCCAATCAGTGTTTGACTATCCCTAGATAGATTGGGACATTTGGGTTTTACACCCACCTGTAGGATTTATACAACACTTCAGTTCAGAATACCCCAATTAATTATAATTCCTGCCAAATTTGTTTATAAAATAAAATCAAGACACTGGCATACTACAAACTTAGGAAGAAATACAGGAGGCAAGTATTCAAAGTTTTTTGGCAGGAAGAGGGCGGAGTGAGACATACACAAGTTGACAACATGAACTTCACTCCTTCATGCACCAATTACAGAAACACTATTATCTGTTTGCCTTTGGTGACAATATTTGGGAGCAAAGCAACACCTGGCATTCATGATGCCTCTGGAACCTGGAAGCACTTCCTGTCCCAACCTAGAATCTTGAAAACACTCACAGACTCACAATTCTCACAATTTTGTACAGCAGGAATTTTGTTGCAAAACCCTTTCCAAGAGTTGACTCCATCATTCTGTAAAACATACCAATAAACACCCATATCTGTCTGTTCCAGTATGCATTTTAATAGTAATCTCCCAAGTACAGCATCCTCACAGTTATCTAGAATGCTATTTGCTCTGTGAATCCCATTAGATATGAAATGGATACAAGCTACAACTTTAATCATTTACTTTTTCAACTGAGTTGATTTTTTCCGTGTCTCATTTAGCAGCAGTGGGCTCTCTGGCTAATGGACCAGTCCCAGTGCTCACCTCCCAAGGGGGATCTCCAAACAAACAACTTGCCGAGATGGAAAATTCAAACCTCTGACTCCAGTTGACACCACCTTCCATTACACTAAATAAAAACGATCTTCCTAGGGCCCCAGCAAGTGGGACAGGCCATTTCCCACATGGCCAAACTTGGAAAACAGCACATGCACAAACTGAGATGACTGGCCTCGTTAGTATTAATACAGCTATGCTTAGGGGCGCAAATTAGGGTAGGGATCTTCTTGTGTCTGGTGCTAGGCAACATGAAGGTGGAAGCCCTGCTCTCTATCACCCAGACACTCCTCTGTTGGTGTCCTGCCCTTTGCCCCCCAAAAGGCCGGCTGTTTCTCTCTGACACCTCCCCATCAGTCTTGTGTGCCCTGACCCTTTCATGTGTTTAAAATCATGGAGAGTTTTACAGTTTTGGTTACAAGATGAAGTCTTGCATGTGCCTGGAGCCCAACTTTTGCATTGCAGTGGCCAGCTGCAGAGCAAAGAGGCTAAAGCTGTAGCAAGGAGTGTCCTGAGCAGGTACCAGTTGCTGGTATAGAGAAGGATCAGAAACTCCAGTAGATAGGATGGAGAGGAGAAGGAAGACTTGAGAGGCAGCCTGCAGGCCCACTTCTGTTGAGACTGTGGGCTGTTTGCCCTCCTCCTACCACAGCCTTCTAGCTGCCTCTCCCTGGCAGGAGGGAGTGAGGCCAGGGCAGGGAGCCGCAGAGGCACTGACACGTAACCATCACGGGCTGGCCACCCTCTGGGCTGGGAAGGGCAGAAAGGGGACATAGGGTCCTTCTGAAGGATTGAAACACACTAAGTCTCTCTTTATGGTTGACATGTGCAAAATGACATTTTTTGAGCCTTTCTCTTTGAGGATTTATGGGCAAAGTGACAGATCTTCCTCCAGTCTTACTCACTGAAATGGATGAGCAGCTTTAGATGAAACTTTTAAGAACTAATGGCAGCAGTTAGCTGGAGGCAAAAACCTGCCGTGAAGAAGTTCAGCCTAAATGATTACATTTGGCAAAGTTATAAGACGGTGAAAGAGATAGTCTTAAAAGGGTACGTTTTGGATGACCTTAATGCTATGCACTGCAGTGTGTGGTGTCTGCAATAGGTTATTTCCAGAGCATCTGAGTGTCTTCCAGTAGTGCATTAAGCAATGTTACTAACATCTGCCACAAGATTCATTTTCCCTCTCATCTTCTCCCTGGAGGGAAATTCTCTCATTTCTTAACCTCTGCTGGACCCCTACTCAATAATGTTCATTACACCAGGAGAAAAAATGGAAAACCCTATCAAAAAAAAAAAAAAAAAAAGAGATAATAGATCCAAGATTCAAGTTGGTTTGGTGACATTTACAAAATATTTTTTGCCAAGAAAAACAGTAATTTCTTTTAAATTTCTTTACATTATATTTAAGCATTGCAAAGGAAAGACAAACTAAAATTATTGAGCTATTTTTCCTTCACCCATGATTATGCAGCAATTTATCAACAAAATGGAACAAGTACATCTGACTGGGATTATTTATTATACAGTGAGGCATTATATTTTGTTCACTTCACCAGGAACAGTGTCCCTGTTATGGCTAGTTAGCCATCTGTGTCCTAAGAGCTTTCAGGGAAGGATTAAACTGTCATTTGTTTTATTTCCTTTCATTAAATAACTATCCTAAAAGGGCTGAGGCAAGACTGGGCTATTGCTGGACTTGATACCCTAAGGTGGCATGAAAAAGTGTAACTTGAGCTTCCCTGGAGCTAAAGCAATGCAATGAAAAGTTTGGGGATTTGGTTTTGTTCTTTTTTTCTCTCCTCAAATTCAGTAACATTCAGAGACACTACTGAAGAGCTCTGCTGGATAGTGCCCACTGGGCAATCTCTGCCATGCTCAGGCAGAACTGAAGATTTTCAGTTCTTTTGTTTTTAAAATCCGATTCATTCACTACATTTAGCCAGTGTGTCCTGGGTTTAAGCACTGAGAGAATCTGCAGCTAATCGGGGCTGGAAGCAGGAGACAGATGAGCAAAGAAGGAAGACTCAAGACACGTCCTCCAGGCGGGAAAGGTTCACCAGCCCTCGCCCATCCATTCACAACCCCACATCTCACGAGGGTGTCTGCAGCACGTGGCAGCCCTTCCCCAGCTACAACTCCACAAGTGGGTCTGAAAACTTTCACCACTTCTTCCCTGCAAAGAATGAGCAAAAGAAGCTGCCTGATTCAGAGAAAGGCAATCTGTGCCCTCAGAAAGAGCAAACATGTGGGAAAACGATTTGCTAGAAGAATGTACCTTGAGGCTCTTGCCAAAGGTTTGAAGGGTGTATCTGCTTTGGATAGCTTCATGGCTGAGCAGTGGAAACTGCTCCTAACCAGTAACATCTACACTTCTCTAACACCTTTCATCCAGAAATCAAAAGCACTTTGAAAGGGACAGACACTATCAGCTCCACATGTCCCAGTTGTATGGACCAATTTTTTTGAAACAAATTGGTAGCTCAAGCTCTCTGGCACTCACTGAACTTTTAAGTGACAGCTGAGCTCTCTTAAAAAAACGACCCCCACAGCATTTCACTGCTGAAGTGCCACCGCCTCTGGGGTGGAAGAGATGGAATCATAGAATCATGTAATGTTCAGGGCTGGAAGGGACCTCCAAAGGTCATCTAGTCCAGCCCCCCTGCAGTGAGCAGGGACACCCTTAACTAGACCAGGCTGCTCAGAGCCTTGTCCAAGATGGAAGAGACATCCTGGAGCGGCTGGCACCAGCACTGTGCTCAGCCTGAAAAGGGACAGTGGAGCTGTGAAGGCAAGCTCTGCTCTTAAACAGGTGCCAAACTGGCACCTGATGGCTTTTCTCAAGGTCATGGTTTCAAGGACATAATATTTGGGTGAATTCCATGTTTCACCCTTGATACAGAGAAAATGCTGATCTATCTGTAGAGAATGGGAGTTAAAGAACCCTGTATGGCATATGAGCTGTCAACTACAGCTTGGGAGACTGCTGCAGCAAGAGCTGTTCTGACAGAGGAAACAGCAGCACCGCAGAAGCATCAACATACTAACATCTAGTGCTAATGTCAAACTGTTCTAACATTTCTAACAGTTAATGGGAAGAAACCCATAAATAATATCCATTCCTCCCTAAAATTTCCTACATTGACCAGTTCACAGCAAGTACCAGTTCAGCTTTTCTGCCCATTGTTGTTTATGTGTTATTTACTGCAGCGCCAAAGTGGGACTTAATACTGCAGTCCCTGTGTCTTGCTGGAACGGGCCTGGAGGACATGCCCAGCATGATGCCAGGGATGAAGGGGAAGGAGCACCTAGAGTGAATTAACAGGATACAGAGAGCTAACAGTGGGGATGGACAGAGCTCTGCAAGAGTTACAGCCCTTGGCTCTGCACCGAGCTGCCTGCTAAGGGTGAGAAGGGGATGTCCTCCAGGTAGCAGGGGGTCTTCAGCCCACGACCACCCCTGCTCCCCATTTGCAGTCCATGTGCAAGCCAGCAGCTTCCCATCAGCGTGCCTCTTGCTGGGGGGACAAAGGATGGGCTGGGTCAGACCACTGCTGCTTTGGTGGGACTGTGAGCAATGAAACACTGACTCCTCCTACCTGTCCCTGGGAATGCATAGAAGTTATTTTAACACCACCCTGCTCCCAGCCTTTACCTTCCCTAACTTCCCACTACCATACTGTCAGCAGGAAATACATATATAAAAGCTGCACTAAGATTTGGGGTTATGGTAGAGACTGAAATTCTTAGTTAAACATAAAAAATATGTGGCTACCTGCTTTGGACTGAAAACCCCTCTTTTTTAGAGATGACTGGGGTTTTCAAGTGTTTAGAAGCATGACCTGGGAATATGAAGTAGTTAAAATAATTTCCTTTTTAATTGCTACCTTGCAGCCTCCTCCAACTTTGAAAAAAACTTTGAGCTTTCTTTGTCGACGGAACTCTAAGTTCAAGTAAAGTTGTTTAATTTCATTAGGAAAAGAAGACAATTCCTAGTAATCTTGCTATAGTGTTTTCTCAGGGGAAGCAAAGAGATGAAAATCACTTTCTCAGGGAAGCAAAGATGAAATCACTTTGAGAAGCAGCTTAACACAGGCAGGGCGTGTCACAATTTTTTCTTTGGCTGACCAGCAACAGTGAGTCCCCTGGTCTGCTTTTCTCCCATCCTTCTGTGCTACTGGAAATCTGTTAAGATACATCTGTGGGAGGTTTGGGCTTTTAAATCTGCCTTAAATATCTCAGTAGTTCCCTACCTTGCAGAAAATTTATTCCTCTCAGATCCTTAACCTCAGTTTTCTTAGGAAAATCACTGCAACTATCTCTCTTCAGAAGCCTGCTAGAGAACATGTCTAAGAACCAAAGAGGCTTCCGCTCATCATAAAATTAAATGCTCTTCAAAAGATTACGATTTTTAGATTTAAAAATCTCATGTTTAGACCGAAATTACAAGCTAGTAACAACAATCATGTCATCAACTCTGGATGAAAGGTTTTGATCATGGAAAAAGTACATTCCAACACAGTTCAAAACAATCTCAAAGGTTTGCGCCCCTCCACCTCACACTCCACCTCTTCTCCCTCTCCTTGTGCTTCTGCAGAAACACAGCAAGGAAAGAGCTGAAAAAAGTTAAGGGAGGAAAAATTATTTTCTCTCCAAAATGCACACAAAACAGTAACACATTTCAATTATAACAAGAAACTTATTTTCTCCACAAAATACAATTTGTTCTTTTCAACAGGATCCAGCTGTGGTAGGCTGAGAGTGAAGGTGTAACACATGGAAGCAAATATGGCTTATATTGTAGGAATTTCCATTATTTTTATGGATTGTGTTGATGAGAAATGCATTTGTGCACCATGAACTGCCAGTAACATTTTTGTTGTGGAATATACTTCAAATAATTGCTTTGCAAGAAGCATGGCCATATATTCATTAGGAGTTTAAAGTTGTTCTGGAAGACCCAAGCTTCTAATTGAATGGTATTTCAATAAACAAAGGTGGTATAAATTCAACATACCAATTCTCCAATTCATCATCCTCTAAGCTAAAATATATCACTCCTCCCTAATTTCAATTCCCAGCCACACAGTCCTCTTAATCTTAATTATAAATGGTCTGCCACTTATCAAATCATTCTCTGTGTACTGCACAATCCTCACCCTTAATTGCACAAATATTTTATTTTTGGAACAACCCAGCTCAGCAACAAGCTTCATTTTTCTTTTCATGACTCAGTCTCTATTAAAGTAAAGCATTTATAAAAGCTCTGGGCACATGGAGAGAAAATTAGTTGCTCCTCCGTGGCTAACAGTTTTTAGCTGCTCACAATGCAGCTCCACATCACTCGGAGCAGAGCAGTGATTAAAACTGCGCTGCAACAAAGCAACATTGTAGAGAGCGATGAGGCGCTGGGCGCACAAACCTCTCCCTCTTGTTATGATTGCTATTCCCCAGATGTTTGACTTTGAGCTCTAGCTTGGCAGCCGTGGCTTTGTGGCTGCAATTCAAGTTCCAAGCTTGAGCAGCTCGTGTTTATTCTCATAATTTACACTTTATGATGGCTTATGGACAGTTATGTACTTGGTTTCATATACACCACTTCAAACTAGGGGCCTGATCCTGCCTTTATAGAGTTAGTGGTAAATGCTTCCCAATTCCAGAACTGGCAGGAGGCCCCAGATGACTAAACCATCTGTCAAACCAAATAAGCCAATATAAAAGAACAATTTGTTTCAAAAACAATTAAAAAATGCCTGAAATCTTACTTACTAGGAAGTCTTCTTCACAGTACACCTTGCCGTTGACATTGTAGAACGCTTTTCCTCGTAGTCTTCTCCCTGTTAAAATACAGTGCCATCAGCATTTTGTGCTCTGTCCCCAAGGCCAGCTGCTCAGGGGGTGAAGTGAAACTCAGATGCTGCTGTGCCTGCCTACACAGCTCCTGACCCCCTCCTCCCCAAGGGTCTGTCCAGAGACATGGGTGAGAGTCAGGCCGTCTGCTCCATCCTGCCATAACAAATTCCTTATTAACTAGAAGTTCCTTCTAAGTGCAGGTTATGGAATCCAGCTGATACCAATTCCTGGAAAATTTGAAATCTAAACCCAAAAATTAATACTCGGTGGGGAAAGACTCCTTTGCAAATCAAGATAATTTTCTTAGCAGGTGAAATCACAGCAGGCAAACACCCACTGCATTCAACACCAGCAATGTGGTTCTCTCCAAAGGAGAGGGGTACTGTATAGGGATGCTGCTGTTTAATATTGTTACAGAATCACAGAATGTTAGGGATTGGAAAGAACCTAGAAGATCATCTAGTCCAACCCCCCTGCCAGAGCAGGATCACCTAGACTAAGTCACACAGGAACACATCCAGACGGGTCTTGAATGTCTCCAGAGAAGGAGACTCCACCACCTCCCTGGGCAGCCCCTTCCAGAGCTCTGTCACCCTCACTGGGAAAAAGGTTTTCCTTATGTTTACCCTAAACCTCTTGTGCTCCAACTTACTCCCATTGCCTCTTGTCCTGTCATTGGATGACACTGAGAAGAGCCTGGCTCCATCCTCCCTACACTGACCTTTAACATATTTATAGACATTGATGAGGTCCCTCCTCAGTCTCCTTCTCCAGGCTAAAGAGCCCCAGCTCTCTCAGCCTCTCCTCATAAGGGAGATGCTCCACTCCATCATCTTGGTGACCCTGCGCTGGACTCTCTCCAGTAAATCTCTGTCTTTTCTGAATTCGGGTGCCCAAAACTGGACACAGTATTCCAGGTGGGGTCTCACCAATGCAGAGTAGAGGGGGAGGAGAACCCCTGTTGCCCTGCTGGCCACACTTCTCCTAATGCATCCCAGGATGCCATTGGCCTTCTTGGCTGCAAGGGTGCATTGTTGGCTCGTGCCCACCCCCTTGTCCACCAGAGCCCCCAGGTCTCTTTCTCCAGAGCTGCTCTCCAATAGATCAGCCCACAGCCTGTACTGATCCATGGGGTTGATCCTCCCCAGATGAAGGACTCTACACTTGCTCTCATTAAATTTCATAAAATTAAGATACTAATATGTTAATGCCACAGCAGCTACACCCATGGCTCCCTGTGATACTAAAGCAAGGCACACATGATGGAAGGAAGGCCAGAAAAATCACACTGAAAAAACAGAGTTTTCATTTTCAAGTTTGAACATTTCCCATTTCATTAGCGCTTGCGGAACTCTCTTGACGAAGCCTATGATCATCATTGACTGATGTCTCCCTTTACAGGTAAGAAATGCACAACAGACTCCAGAAAGACTCAACAAAAAGGATTAAACCCAGGAATTCAAAAACCCCTGAGCTCAACTAGTTTTTAGATACAGTAGATCAGATCTGTCTTACATCAGAGCTGCTCCATTGAAAGTAACACCATTTTATGAGTGTAAAACCTAAGGGGAAGAAGGGAAACCTCAGTCATCCCGACTCATCATCTTTCCACTCTGTGCCAGGGTCTCAACTGCCAAAGCTCTCAAGCATTTGGGTGTTCTTAGAAGCCACTTGCAGCCTTGGCAAGCAGATGGCACGGTGCCTACTACAGGCTGTGTACCAGCTGCCATTAACAGTGCAAGGAAGAGGGCAAGAGGCTGTGCATTTCCAGGTCAACAGATGACCCCTCCAGTCACTGCCAAAGCTTTCAGTTCACAGAATTAAGGCTGGAAGTCTCCTAGAGCACAGCAGCTCCTCCAGAAATACCGCCCATCTTTGTGGAGAGTTTGACTCTGCGGGCCAGTGAGCTGAGCCAGCTGGCCAAGCACTGAGGGGCAGAGGCACTCTCTATGGTTTCCATAAACAATGTTCAGGAAAATATGATTAATTTTCAGTTCTTGAAAGTGCCTTTTACACATTGCCACTGTGATCTGATCCTGGGAAACAGTGTGTGGCACAAAGAAGTTGTGATCAGGGCTGATGCTTTTGGGAAATCACATGCTGCATGTGGTTGTCTGGCGGTTTTACTGTCGTGGCCGAGGGAAATGCTTCTTTTGTGTGCACATTCTTGAGCTCTCGATCTCACGGGCTGCTGTCTCCATACTGCTGGTAGGTGGAGTCAGCTCTTGTTTGTCTTTCCAGCTGCCTGGTAGGTCTGGTGGGTACAGGAGCCTGATGGTGTGGGCAATGCACTGAGACTGTTCCATCTCCTCTGCGACTCTTAGGTAGAACTGGTCCATCATACATGTCACACAAACAAGGCATGAGGCTGGCAAAACAAGCAGGGGGTCACGGGGCCTCTCTTGACTGATGCAGGATCAACCTCTACGTCTTCTGCTTATCCAAGCTGTTTTTAAATCTCTCTAGGGAAAGGTAAAGGTAAATAGAAGGGAAGAAAAGGAAAGAGGCCAGTATGGCTTTTTAAAGGACATGTTGTCTCTACCAGACTCAGCCTTGATACACAACTTGTCTTTAGATGGTGGAAATGGCTGCACTAAGAACAGGGACTTGCCTTGGGCATGCTGATACAGCACTTCCACCTTGCTCACCATCAAATCAGAACTGGGACGTTTGTTTCAGATGGAGAAGCACTGGTCATCACCTTCACCATACATCATTACAGTCAGAAGCAGTCGAGGTAATTATGGACAAACCCTGAACTCTGTTGCTGGAAGGATCTCTGTAGGAAAGGAACACTCTAACTTGAGGAGGCATCAGCTTCTCCTGTGGCACTGCAGAAGGTGCATGAGGATTTGCCCATCCCCCTTTATATCCCAGTGTGCAGTAGTCTGAAAGA
Organism: Ceyx melanurus; assembly: GCA_024611195.1. Lineage (NCBI taxonomy): Eukaryota > Metazoa > Chordata > Aves > Coraciiformes > Alcedinidae > Ceyx > Ceyx melanurus. The sequence goes on from JANHGL010016642.1 coordinate 77,971, forward strand.
AACTCCTGAATTTTTCCTCCTGTTGTTTCCTCAACATAGAAGCCAATAGGGTCAGAGCCCTCCTGGATTGGGAAGAAGTGGGAAGCCTACAACTTGAACAAGGCAAAACATGATTTGGACTGGCTCTCAAAGGTGCTTCTGTTATCAGATGCATTTGGCAGCTCGCTGCCCTGTGATACGAAAACAGCCTCACCTCACCCCAGCACAGTAAAGCCACGAGGCTCCATGTGAGCCACTGCACAACTTGTGAGCCCCTGCTCACCACTCACACACACTCCACCTGGCGAGCCCCCCACCTGCCAAACACAGGGGAAAAAAAATGTTTTACACAGCACTCACTGAGCATTGCCTTTAAAAACAGAAAAAAAAAACCCCAATTAAAAACATTTTGCCCATTTTACAGCTGAAAAGAAACCCGCCTATTAAGGAACCAACTTGCCTAAACTCATAAAGCATGCAAGCAGGTTGCTCACATAAGAATTACTACTATTAGCAATAATTAATAAGATTGACAGGCCTTTTACCTTAGAAGAATTTCATTCAGGGATTGTACAATAATTATCCCATAAACAAGAAACAGCAAGTTATCACAGAATAGCTGTGGCTGCTGCACTATATTGGCTTCCACATACCCCATTTTCACCAGAAGAGTTTGCTGTATGACAGCTTTGAACACCAAACTCTGCAAGTGCTCGGCCGTCCTGTGAGAACTGTGATCACACGGGATGCGCTGGCAGCTGCAGCCAGGGGATGCAGCACTGATGCCTCCCAGCCCAGGGGCAGCCCTGCAGGAGCAACGCCTCCAGGTGAGGGCACCTGCCCCCGGCTCAATGCACTAGACGTGGCAGTTCCACCTCTCAAGGTCCTGGAGTAAATTGGGGGTCTGTGCAGCCATAACCCATCATTGTCAATCAGGCCAAGATTACAAGGTTAAAAAGCCTAACATTGCTTTAGCAGCTGAGCCAAGCGCCCGGCCGGTCAGACAAGGTAATACCACCCTGCCCACTGGCACACAATCTGCTGCTTGGTTCGCCGTCGAACCACCGAGTTTAGTCAACCCCCTGTTTGCTTTCATAATATTGAAACAAAAAGTCAAGAGTTTCTGACAAAACTTGATGCAACTTGCCGACAGCTCATTATAATAATAATGAGCAGTTCTAATGAGCAGCCTAGCGCAGAGTTCACAAGTACGGGGTTTCACAAACACCGTGCTGCTTTCCTTCTGCTGCTGGATACCCACCTTGGCACGTCCGCCCTGTCAGACCAGTTTTCAACAGCAGTGAGGAAGAGGCTCCGTTTCACACCCGACCAGAAGAGCAGCAGCTCAGCCAGGAATGTGCTGGGGGAGCAGAAGCAGCCCAGCCTGCAGCCTGCATGCAAGCACCTAACGCCAGCTTTCAGAGGGAAGCCCTTCTTTTCCTCTCACTGCTCTTTAGCCTTGTTTTAATGTAGAAAAAAAAAGCTTATGCACTCCAGTGACAACAAATGCTTTTTGCAAGTTAACATTTACATTTCTTGACTGACACCCCAAATTTGAGGGGTAGCAAGTGTCAGGATAAGAGGGTTCTACCACTTCAGATAGAACACAGAGACCTCACAAATGCTCGAGCAAAGAGTGCAAAGATTCCTGTAGATAATCTAATAGTGCATAAAAGGCAAGCTAGAAATTATCCCAAGGAATGATCACAACTGGTTTTTGCAAGCAACATGACAAATGTCCAAAACTATCCGAACTGCAGGCTTTTGGAACTTAAAAATGTATGTATCAAAATAATCAAAACCAGCCCTAGGTTTTTAACATCAGTTTTCACATTTTACCAGTCTATGAGTCTCTGGTACTTAAATTTGTCTATCAATTACTTCCTGCACAATTCTTATCTCCAATGTTGCAAACTAAAAGGAAGAAACGTGACAACAACTGCTTTAGCAAAGGACTCAAAAGATTCAGCTTGCAAAAGGAAAAACGACCCACGGTTGACAGAAACTCTTCACAACTATTCTCTTCAGTCTCCACAACACTTTGTTGGGTGATTAAAACACACCAGCCAGGACACCAAGTCAGGGTAAATTTTTTTCCCAACAGTTTCAAAAGCTGCTCCAGGCCCTAATGGAACAAAACATGAATCAGACCAGGTTTTAGTCTTGAGGAGGTGCTGCAAAAGAATACTGAGAAGGTCCTGCCTCCTCCCCACTAGCCCGGAAAGCATCTTCAAAGTCCTCACTGTCACTGCTGGCAGTGGGGTATTTGCCTATAGGGAGGTGAGTTTACCAAGTCACAGCCTTCAGTGGTGGAGCTCCAGTCTCACATGGGATGATGCAACTGCGTGGGGGGCTAACACCCCCCTCGCCTCTAAAGCCAAGAGATAGCGATGTCTCGCTGTCACAGCGTGGTTATTAGAGCTAATTACTGTTTGCAGCCTGCTTTGAAGTTGGAAAGCGCCAAGCATTATTATCATATTTTAAGTACTTTGATGATTAAAAACATGCAACCGTTGGGTAATAATCATGATTTACTAGTATTGTAGTGTAAGCAAGTTCATGTGAGAAGCCTGCATTGTCTCAGTGCCTGACGCTACTTAAACACAAACAGCTCCCCTCTGACATAATGGGAATGCTGCAGCCCCAGCCTTGCCTTCCAGATAACGCCTGGTGTGTCCCTGAGACTACCAGAGTGCTGAAAAATATTCACCAGTGTACCTCTCATAATAGTCTCATGATATATGCACCTATTTTTGCAACTTCATGTGGGAAAGTTTCAGCTTTAGAGAGAACTGTGGAATTATCAGTAATGTCCTTGTTATGTATGTTACAGCTGCATGGAACAAGAGGACTGTATTTTGGTCAAAAAAGGCAAACCACAACACCCCCCCCCCCCCCCCCATGGATTGCAATGGAAGAGTTCTGTAGCCATCACTGATTAGGAATTTGTTAAAGCAGAGCTAATTAGAAGCCTGAACAGCCCAAGTGATCACCACAGAATATTATTCCTGTACCTGCCATTCCTGTTGGCTGGGGACATGTCTGGGTAGGTCTGACCTCACATGAGCACAGACCTTGGCTGTAATGCCACTTCTCCCACGGGGGTGCCCCCTGGGAGGCCCTGTGCAGGCAGCGAGTAAGGTGCCAGCTGTGCCAGGGCCAGGCAACAGCTGTGGCTGCCCCAGCACGGTGCCAGGGCCAGGCAATGGCTGTGGCTGTCCCAGCATCACACCAGGGCCAGGCAATGTCTGTGGCTGCCCCAGCACCGTGCCAGGGCCTCACTCAAGCCCCAGCCCACACACTGATCCTGCTGAGAAAGCAGCACCCACGAGCTCCTGGCTTGTCTCACAGCAGCAACGCAAACACACAGCATCCTTCTTTAACAGCTCTTCATGGAGGAAAAAAAGTATCCCACTGCTCCTCTCATTGGGATTTCTTCCCCTTCTCATTTTACAAACTGTCAGTTCTAAGGCTGAACGGGACACTCAGTGACACTCTGGAAGAATCGGCCCACAGCTCACACAGCTTTCTGAGCACAGCAGCCCCTGGCTCTTCATGCCCAACTGACTACAGGACTGTGCATATCTGCTTTAGTTAGCAATGTTAAACATGGACCTTGCTTGTTAACTGCTTCAGACACCGTCTCTGCAGTGACTGATGTGACACCTGCATCATTACCAGTCTCATGTTAGCACCTGAAGTGACAGTCTCTCAAAGCATCCAGACTAAAGTGACAGTACATGCAGGATTAACACGCAACAACATTTGCTCAAATATTTTCCAGCTACCATAATAAGGAAACACAATTCACATGTATTGCCCCAAAGCCCTGTACAAGTGAAACCAGACACAAAGTGGCTCGGGCTGAGCAGATCTATTCTGCACGCCCACCTGCAGCCAGTCTCCAGCAGTGCTCAGTGGAAATGCAAACTCTACCAGGCCAAACGTGGTAATTGTGTTGCAAAAGCCCCTGGCATGGGTCTGGCGTTGCTCTGATCCAGAGCTGGTCTGCAGTGGCCATGCAAGGCTGCCCACATTCCCACCTGCAGACAGTGCCCAAACCTGGCGGTGTGGTAGGGCCATGACCGAGCCCATCCAGGGGCCGTTAGTGCCCAAGCCATATCCCTAGGACCTGTAGCCACCAGCACAGCAGCACAGGGCACCACAATGGGGACCATGTCAACAGCTTTAAACAGAACTCTGGCACGGCCACTGCAGCTTTCCTTGCCGTGCAAGGTGCGATCTGCCTTCAGTCTGAAGAGTGAGTCTGTGCTCTCCATGTACACTCTTTAATGGCTGAGAAACTGGGATCAAAATAACTCAAAAGCTGAAGGGTGAATGAAACATCCCAAATCCAATCTGCTCTCTACAAAGCCCCAGGCTGAACAACTACTGTTTTTGAAAAATGGAAGCTAAACTTCAAGTTACCAAATGATTCCAGGAGAGGAATATCAAGTTTCACAAACATGGAATATATTAAGTAATAACAAGCCACCTCTGCTGCCAGTCTCTCAAGATAAGACTGATGGCAGAATTTCACCCAGGAGATCTGTTTTCTTTCACTTGGTAGACAAGGTTCCCTGCCCAGGAATTGAGATGTGCCAAAAGAAAACAAAAGCTTCCAATACTTTCTCTTTATTTGTTACCATTTCTCCTTTACTCACATGTGAGTTTGGGCTTGCTGTTCTCCATCCCTCCCTCTGGCTTTCTGACTGCCTTTCTGCACAGAGATTTTCTTTACACGGGGTTTCTGTCACTACAGCCACTTAAGAACGGGGAGCACCGAGGCTGCTTTAGTCCCTGAATAACTGTTAATTAAATTTTCCTCCTCAGTCTCCTACAAGGGACTCGCACAAAGCCCCCAAGCAATGTGAGCACAACCTCTTCGTGACGGGGTCCTGCGTTCGAGACGCAGCCTCCGTGGTGGATGCCAGGGCGGTGCAAGGTCTTCAGAGTGGGCAGGGGCTGCGAGGGGGACTGAGCTCCAGCTCCATCCCCTGGGCTTGAAGAAACTTCCACCCCCCCCCCCCCCCGGCCCCCCC
>JANHGL010016643.1:16073-30822 GCA_024611195.1 Ceyx melanurus
TGCAATAGCTCCAGGGATGGGGCCTCAACCACCTCCCTGGGGAGCCTGTGCCACTGAGCCACCACCCTCAAGGGAAGAACTTCTTCCTGAGATCCAGTCTACATCTCCTCTGCTCTCATTTAAACCCATTGCCCCTCGTCCTTTCACTAGAGACCCTTGGAAACAGCCCCTCTCCAGCCTTCCTGCAGCCCCTTCAGGCACTGGAAGGTGACTATAAGGTCTCCCCAGAGCCTTCATTTAGTCTTGTTGAAACTCATGAGGATAATAAATAAAAATCTGCAGTTGTCTAACAGCACAAAATAACCAAAACCCAAGGTTCAGGACAGAAAGAGCAAGGAAAGGATTTATGGAAAGGAGAAAGAAGAAAATGCTTATCAAGTTTGATATTTCCCACATCAGAGAAACTTAACTTCTGTTCCCACCATCAGGTTGGCAAGAAGTTTTATAGCAAACATGCTTTCCTCTGAAAAATGACAGTCTGACATTGCATAGATGCAAGTCAACAGTATGTAGGTGTTCCCAAAATATCCCTTTCCCAGGCTGACATCCAAGCCTCTATTAGCTCAGCATGGGAGGACTAATGAAAGCAGAACACAGAGGGTGTAGATGGAGGAACTTCAGAGAATCTCTTCTGGCTTCACACTCATATAGCCCCTGGCACACTTCACAGCATTTTTTGAAGAGTCCACCCAGATCTTGCAACCATTTGAGTTCAAACTGCAGTGTTGCCCTCATGGAACATTCTGGAGTGCAGGTCCAGAGGTGCTTTGAAGCCAGGTGCTGTGAGGACAGGTAACAACTCGGGATTTGCTGTAATGCAGACCTGAAGCTGGGCACTTCCTGAATGAAGTCTGGGGAGTCATCCCACAGCTTCTCCCAACAATTTGCTCTCATGAGCCATAAAGTGCTCTCAAAACTGAGAAAACACCATGGGGTATGTCCCCAGGTGTACCAAGACAAGGCAGGGAAGCTGGAGAGGGCTGGGTAACATAGAACCAACAGGGCTTATTGCAGAGGCACTGAGTGCATACTTCTTAGCCATGTAGAACATCATTGTAAGTGATATATGCATACATCAACAAATCCCACCTGGCCTGTAGGCAGACATTAGCATCTGGCAGCTTGCTGGGAGCACAGGTGAATAATGGCTTAGGGGCATGTGCTTTGGGGCAAGGTTAAAAGGTAACTCCTGTATGGTGTAAGTGGATTAATATGATTGGACACAATGTTGGCTTCTTCTCTCACTTCTGCCAGAGTAAATCAAGAATAACTGCACCAAGTCAATACATGTATTAAATTCATTGGTACACAGGGGTTGAAAAGCACATGGTTTTAAAGAACAAAATCTCGATTACAAGCTGGAGAACAGAAACAATGAGAAATGTGGCTGCTTTGCATGGCTTCCTGTGGTGCTTTATTATGGCCCTGCTCCTTCCATGAGAGCCCTGTCCCAACAGGTGTCCTCACAGACTTGTCTACGAGAAGAGCTCCAACTGTCCTCCTTATTATTGCTGCTACAGGGAACCCCTGTCTCTGTTTTGTGTAGCAGAGGTCCCCCCTCTGCTGACCTTGCTGCAGAGAAGCTGGCTCCCAGGGAGACGGGAGGAGATTTAGACAATTCAGTATGAAACAAGGACTAAGTGGTTCAAGCCCTGGTGCCTAAAACTGGAGTTATTCCATGGTGCAAATGGAGCTATTGAATGCATCCTGACACCATGAACAGGAATATTACACATCTGCCTGGCCCTGGCTGAACACAGCAAGGCTGTGTATACAAGTTCCTCTGCTTCATAGCTACAGAGAGAGCTCCTGAGTTGGGCATGAGTTGCCCTGGGAAAGAGGCAGCTTTTCCTCTCGCCAAAATGTCCCATTTCAAGGGCTTTTTGTGGCAGGGTTAATTTCTCCTTCTGTGGCTTCCCGTGTGCTCTGGGGCTGAGCAGAAATCTTGTAGGTGGGTTTAGCAAACAACAACCTGGCTGCACTGAAGCCAACCCCCAGCTGCCCTGAGCAGCACTAGACCCCCAGGTTCAGATGCATCCTGGGGCATCCCAGTCTGCATCCTGGGGCCCAGCAGGGCACACAGGGGGTTAACTGTTGAAATGCTGGTAAGCAATCCCCCAGCCAGCCCCAGGCCTATGGACAGGCTTTGGCAGAGCAACCCAGATTCACCAAATTTGGTACATCAGGTCAGCAGCCTGCAGAGTGATGGAAGTGTCCTCAAATCCTGTCTCACCATATTTCAGTTAATCTTTGGTGGAAGAAGGGTCTCCTTTGGGGGCTGTCAGCTCAGAAAACCTCCTGAGTACCTGGCCACTTGGGAAACATCACTGCTCATCACAGCCTCTCCTGCCATGGGAAGAGGTGGAAAATCCATCACCCCTCCTGCATCTCCATTTCAACAGAGAAACACCAAAACCTCTGCAGGTCATGCTGACCCATGATAGAGCTCTCTGCCTAGCAAGGCAGGTGTTATCAGACCAAAAATTATTTTGCCCCTTCCTCAGTGGCTGGGCAGAGATAGTGGGAATGATGTCAGGAATATCTGCACTGAAATTATGTGATGAGGGAGATGCTCTGAATGTAACAGCCACTGTATAAACTCTAGTTGTGGACTTATTCTTCCATCACACACAGCTTAGCTGTGCAAAAGTAAATGCAAATGTACATGCAAATTAAAATGCAAATGCCAGGCCTCCTGGGCTGCACTCACTTAGTGCTACAAATCCTCTGACCTCTCAGAAACATTCAGGTTGCTGCAAATGTCCTAGTCCAGAGGAAAAAATATATTGCTTTTCAATCTGAGTTCCTGCCTTTCCTCCCCTGTGTGTAAGAGTGGCAGCTGGATCTCTTTGCACAAAAAAGGCAATTTCTGCACTGTGTGCACAGCCCACTCCCAACTTTGGTATGCAAAGCACATACTTAGGGTCTTCCTGGCAAACAAGAGATTCATGGATTATAATTGTGGACATTAAAACACCTTTCTCTCAGCTGCCAGCATGTATCTGCAATTAAACAGAATGCTTGAGGGACAATGTGCTCCCCAAACACCCACGGTGTTGTTAATAGAAGAGAAGGAAAAATAATTTAAGTCAGGAGGAAGCCTGCAGGTGAAACAGAGGTTCAGGGCCCTAACTTTGTGTCTTTCTTTTTTACTAAACTAACATTAGAATGTGTCTTCTAGGGTCCCAGAAAGCCTGCAAGCAGAGAAGTCTTGGTATTCAGTGGGGATCCTTTAGTGTCTAATATGGTGGCTGAATTGGATGGAGCCGTTTCCCCTCTGCCTTTCTGTCTGCCTGAAACTTGAAGGAACTTAATACCCTTGAGGCTTTTACCACAGGGCTGGATATGCTTGAGGAGGCCAAAAGTTATGGGAGACAGCTGAAAAAAACAAGGACTGTGGGATCATATGAACCTTGTTTCCTTAGGCAAAGAGATAAAAGAAGCAAAGGGTTATAAAATAATAATTTAAAAATCCCTATGACTACTGGGGCTCCTTAACACAATGGTTCTCACCTGAAAGCATCCTCTATAGCCTCTGGGAAAAATACCACAAATCAGCCCACTGCCTCCCACTGGAAAACCCCACAGAGACCTGCAGTTCTCTAGCATGTACACTATAGGACGAAAACAACAACAACAAAAAAGACAGTAATTTCTTCAGTCCAAGCTGATCAAGCAGCCTACCTGCCTCCATCCGTCTGTTTTCATACACCTCTGGGCTTTCTGAGATGGAGCTGTGCTGCTGGAAAGGCTGGTTGCTGAAGAGATTGTCACACAGGAGGCTGCGACAGAGCTTCTTCAGGAAACGCAGGACATACCCAATGCTGTTCACCACCAGCAGGCTCAGGAGGTGCTGCTTCCCTTCAAAAGAAGCTGAAACTGGAAAGCAAGCATGAGCAATTCAATACCTGGAGATGTACATCAGGAGGAAGAATGAGACCAGGGAAAAAGATTTCACACAAGTATTTGTATGTCTTAAAATATTTTACATCGTTACCCCACCTGAAGTACAAAGCAAACTGGAGGAACTTAAGGAGCTGAGCTTGTGTGACCCAGATCACCTTCCTTCTGGAGAGCTGGGAGATGCTGACTGGCATGGCCAGCAGTGCAAGGATTTCTAATACATGCATCCAACTGAAAACTGCAGTGTACAATTGGAAGGAGCCAATTATGAGACCCTGGTCTAAGGAAGGGGAAAGAAAGTGAGCTGCCAGTGATAGGCTATTAGGCTGACTTCAGCAATATCCAAGGTTTTAAAAGATAATGGGGAGACAAGAACTAAAGACATGACTGTGAATTAATAAAAGGATTGTACTGAGGAGAAGTCTGCCAGCTTCACCATGGATTTTTATTTATTGATTTAATTGCGTTTCAAGGAAAGGCTGGAAGTTGTGGTCTATCCAGATTCAGTAAAGTGTGAGAAATCTTTATCCAAACTGGAAATGATTGCATGTGAAAGCTGGGTTAGGATCTCCCATGACAATGGGCTCTGCTGGCAGGAGACCACAAGCACTGGAGAGGAAACAGAAGTAATCCATGCTGGCACAAAAAAACCTGTGTGGATGTTGTAAAGTAGGAAGCATCATCAATGGAGGAGTGGGGCACTGTACGGAAAGGATTGGCTGATATTAAGCTCTGCAATAATGAAAAATAGTGGAAAAAATACAAGAAAGTACATGTCAATCCTTACTTTTTTGACCTGATGGAGGGAGAAAAGACCCACCAGGATCAATTCTATCAGGACACATTTAAGGTGTCAACATGATACATCTGCCTGAACTACACCATCTGGAAGGCTTTTTCTAGTCCTACAGCCTTCAGTCACTACTAAAAAGTATAAATTACGTTAGGCTTAAAAACTTTAGGATAACTTCAGAGATTTCCTGCTTGCCTGGGCTGCTGGAAGGGATCATGCTCCACAGCTGGTTGAGCATCTCTAAGACAAACCATGGGAATACTGTAAAGTCTGTGCTGTTTGTGCTGCTGCTGGGCTGGGCGTGAGCTGCAATTCCAGAGCCACACTGTGGCTAGGAGGTCATTTGCTTCTCCTCAATGATCAGAAAAGTCATGAAGTTGAGAGGGATGTTGACCAGTTGCTTTTAGCTGTTCCTGAGCCAGCTCAGAGGAATTGAGACCGAGGCATTTGGCAGGCTTGGTGCACAACACGACTCTCCTGCTTGTAATGAAAATTGTATACACAGCACAGAACAAGGCAAAAACAAAGCCTTGTAGTGAATTGCTGTTGTCTTGTGTTTTTGTGAACAAATCTGGAAGATTTTTAAAGTTTTTCTGATGTCCCTTAAGAAAGGCACACCTGTGATTAGAGAAAACTAGAGGAAAGGGAGGAAGCAGGATTTATATGATGCACAGAGGACCAGAGCCTGAGCTTCCACACAAGAGGATTCTAATAGCACAGCTGAGCTGTTGTGGTTCCTGCAAAACTGATTGGACTTGAGGTGCTTGGCTTCGTGTTTCTGCTTGACTCATCCACGGCAGTTCATTGGAGAGCCTGTATTCCCATCCTTGCAAGCTGGAAGAAGTGGAGAAGTGTGGCCAGCAGCTGGAGAGAGGGGATTCTGCCCCTCAGCTCTGCTCTGCTCAGACCTCACCTAGAGTATTGCATCCAGTTCTGGAGCCCTCAGCACAGGAAAGGCATGGAGCTGCTGGAGCAGGGCCAGAGGAGACACAGAGATGCTCAGAGGCTGGAACAGCTCTGCTGTGGGGACAGGCTGAAGGAGCTGGGGTTGTTCAGCCTGGAGAAGAGAAGGCTTCAGGGAGATCTTATAGCCACCTTCCAGTATCTGAAGGGAGCTTATAAAAAGATTGGAGAGGGGTTGTTTATAAAGGCCTGTAGTGAAAAGAGAAGGGGCAAAGGTTCTAAATTAGAAAGGGGTGGATTTAGATTAGAAATAAGGAAGAAATTCTTTATTGCAAGAGTGGGGGAGCACTGGAACAGGTTATCCAGGGCGGTGGTTGAGGCCCCATCCCTGGAGATATTCAAGGTGGGACTTGATAAGACTCTGAGCAACCTGCTCTGGGTGAAGATGTCCCTGCTGTCAGCAGGGGGGTTGGACTGGATGACCTCCAGAGGTCCCTTTTGACCGAGACATTTCTATGATCCTGTGATCATCCCCAGTGCGTTCCCAAGTACATAAACAATGTTGTGACACAAAACTCTTGCTGTGGTTAAAAGTTCGTGTTCAGTCTGAGAGCTGAGCCAGGGGATTCAGTGTGGGACACAGGAGACTCATCAGGACACGGCAAGAAATGTCACTGTGGGAAGATGAGGAGCTCCTGGAAAGTTCCCTCTGATCTCCATTTCTCTCTGATATATTTGTATAGTCTTACTGTATGGGGAATTGCCAAGGGACTTTTTCCTACAGCTGAGGGCAGATTTGGCTCATGAACTACAGGCAGAGGGCACACCAGCAGCTGAACTCTCTGTAAGTTTTTCTTTAGAGCAACAGGTGATGGCAATGTGTGGTGTGAAGCTGGCTTGCAATGCTGCTCAGCCTTGTACAGCTGCATGACAATCTCAGCTCACAGACCTGGCCTCAGTACCAGTGGAGTGAGCAGGACTCTGGAGCTAGCCCTGCTCTTTCCTTGAATCATCACTGCTATACCCTTCACCAGTATCATTTCATCTGACACCAAGGCAATTCCTGCAGCAGCTCATTTGGTCGGGGACCAACTTAAGATTTCCAGCCCCTTCCAACTGGCCACAAAGCCCTTTCAAAAATGGTTTACCTGACACCATCTCTCCTCCGTAGCCCTGCTTGATGAGCGAGAAGACCACCTTTTGCTGGAGAGCACAGTCGATGCAGGCTTGGACAGCCTGCTGCAGGGCTGCCGATGGTCTCTCCGGCCCAAAGTGCTCTGGCAGCTGCTGCACTTTTTTTCTGTCGAGGTACGGCCCCAGCTTTGCTTGTTTGTTGACATAAATGCAGACTGTAGGCACAAAATCCCAACAAGGGTATTAATAAATGGCCCTGAGAGCACCCTAGCAAATGCTAGCTGTATACATTTCTATTTATTTCACAGTCTCTGCCATTCACTGGTGAAACGCTGCCTCTTGCTGTGGCACAGCCCAGCTTCCCTCCACTGATCACCCATTGCCTGAGTGAAGGGAATTAAATTCAGGCCTTGGTTGATGTCACAGATAAGGGTAAGCTACATGCAACTAAAGAAGCTCCTGTCTGTGCCTGGGGTCTGTTCTCTTGCAGACTACCTTGCCCATGCAGCTGGTGACCAGCAAAAATGACCAGGGAGTGCAGGACAGTGATGAGCAGGTGTGGCCTTACAGCAATGGGGAAACTCTAGCCTGAGGTGTGGCTTGGTTTTGGTTTTTCTTTCTCTGTGTGTTTTTAGATTGATTCATTGAGAGGCCCTCTTGACAATCACTGCTCTGAGATGAGTTTTGTGAGGTTTTGGTTCCTTACTGACCTTAATGCAGCTGTTGTTTCTGGAGGGTTATGCTGCACTGACCTATTCTGTGTGATGACTGAGACTCTGGACTTCGGGAGCTTCCTGACCATCCACATCCAACCCAGAACTCTGCAAACTGCATCACCTCAGGGGAAACAGCACATTGCATGCAGTGATAAATCCCCATTTGGGACCACAGCTACATAACTGTGCCACACAGGGGTCTGAGTGGGATGCCCCAGCTTCTCTGCAGCCAAGCCCTGCGTGCCTCCTCTCACATGCCATTGCCTGCAAAGGCAGATTTTTTTACATGCCATCAGACATGCCAGCATTAGCCAAAAAAAAAAAAAGAAATTAGTGCTCTCCTCTTCCTAGCATGAACTTATTTTAAGCTTGGCTGAGACTAACTGCATCTCAGAGTAAGCAGAGATATCACTGTGGTAACTAAGGGCGACTAAGACACAGCCTTAAGTCAGGCTAAAGTGAGACATATTATAATAGCTGGCTGAGTGTGCTCGAGCTGTCATCTCTCAGACAATATAACATTATCCTCTGACAGAAATCAGATATGTGACAAAAAAAAGTCAAGCGGAGTGGAGGACATGATGACAGCTGTGTAAAGTTGGAAATAATTTACAGTTTGCATCACCGTAATGAAAACCTAGTGTGACTGTCACTGTGCACTCTGCCACTCCATCTCTCACTGAACAGCAGAAGGGGCTCCAGCAGTATATCCTGGGTAAACAGGAAGATAATAGCAATCATACTTATCATTACATAGCACTTTACACCTTCTGAGTGCCAAGCAAACAAAGGGATAATGCACTGAAAGGCAGCAGCAGCAGTGTGCACGAATTGCAGGGGGCTGTCAGGGTGCAGCTTTCCTGGCATGCCACTGTGCCAAACCTTGTCGAATTTGCAGAGTGTGGCTTCTGCCACAAGAAGCCACCTATTTTTTTCCAGGGCTTGTCTGTGTGAGGGACTCTCCAGCGGGCAGGCAGCTTGTTGGGTCTGCTCTGGGGAGCAGAGGCTCCTGTGGTGCTTTCAGCACAGATAAGGAGGCAAGCCCTCCACCTCCTGCAAACCCTGCTCTGCTGGGAGCCTACACACACCATTAGGAAGGTGCTGGGAGGAGCACGGGGACAGCAGATGGAGGTGCAGGGTGCTGCATCAGCAGAGTCCAAAATGACAGTGTCTCCCTGTGCCCTCCTAAACAGCACTGGGCACTCCTCTCAGGGCATATGAAATGCCACTCAGCTGATGTTTGCCAAGCACTTCACCATCTTCACATGTGAAGGGATAAATGAGAATAAAATATATTATTATTGTCATCATCACTACGTTTATTATCATTCTGCTACCAGAGCAGATGGAAAACTTCTCCTCTGTGCATCCCAGCTAAGAAATAATGGGATTTATGTGTTGTGTTTAGATTCTAATGTTATCTAATCCACTTCTCTGCTGAAATCTCAGGGTAAATCAACTGTCTTGTTGATTTTCTTCTCAATTACATCAGTTTAAAAGCATTGAACTACATTAATTCTGGTAATATAAGCAGAAAAAGAATAAGACAATGCTTTCCCTGACTACGATCAGAAATGGCCAGATCTGCTGCTGTGATAAGACATTGGGGTTTATGTGCTGGTGACCCTGTCTACAGTCAGATTATGGCTTCTCCATCCTTCTCCTCACAGCTGTAACAGATGCTTCATGTTCACACTGGGGTTTAGTCTGGTCATTGCAACACATTTGATGGGGTAAGCATTCAGTATAAATGGTAGCATTCAGGGGATGTTGATGTCTGCATTTCAAGGGGAATGGATCTGACATGTCCACTAAATTTGACACATGGCAGTCAAACATAGTCTTGCAGGACTTCTCTGTTCTTTGTCACAGGTCTCCAGCCTAATCTGCAAACACCCCACTTTCATGAGCTCCATCTGTTCTGGAGAGTACATATGGCTATCAGCACATGGTTCCTGCTCATCCCTTGACCAAGGAGCACTTGAGGTTGGGTACCTGTGAGAGCCTGTGGGGTGGCCGAGGTGGGTATGGTAGCTGCATCCTGGGGGATTGAACTGATGTCTGGCTCCGGGGTGCTTCTCGGCGGAGAGATTGCTAAAGGAGTCATCAGGACACGAGACTTCAGCTGCAAAATAAGAACAGGTTGGGTAATGAAAATACACATAAGGTACTCCATTTTTTTCCCATGTATGTCACACCCCATGAACTCCTTCCTACTCATCAGCAATCTGCTACTGCATCACTTTCTCCAGGCCAGGAGCATCCATTCTGCTCCCAGGAGGATACAGGACTCTGAAGCCTGACTGATTTGCAGCAGACAGCAACACCTTAAGTTACAGGATTCAAATGTTATGCCGCCCACTGGGTAGTTATTTACACCTTAGCAAATTGGGTCTAACACTCTAGCAAATCAGTGCAATGGCATTTTACGATCCATTTCATGTGGGTGTAAACAATCCTCTGCAACCCAGAAACACAGAGTGTTTAACTACATCATAATTTAGGACCAAATTCTTCTCTTGGTTACGGAACTGTAAATCTTGTGTAAATCCAGTGGCACCAAGAGGCTACTTTGGGCTGACACTCATGTAAATAAGCTCAGCCCATGGTCCACAGGGTGTTATTACCAGGTAGTAAATACAAACTGCTGCACTGTTGCACCCAGTAAGCTTTGTGACCTGCAGCCTGGCTTGGAGAGGTGAAACGTGGTGGGAATTTATGGTGCAGCATCACTACATCTTTACCCTGCTGGTACCTGGCAACATCTCACCAGTCAAGTAATGATTGTCACCATCATTATAAAGGGTTGATATGATGGATGTGACTTGAAGGTACCACTCTTGGTTTTCCTTTCACTGTGAAGGGAAGCAGGGTGAAAGCAGACAGCCAAGCACACAGCTGGCTGGTTCATCTATTTACATATACTGCACCAAGTTGCTCTTCTGGCAGGTGATTTTGTTGGTGGTTGTTTTCAGTGGCCAAAAAGAAAAATACTTAAGTGACAAGTGTAAGAATGAGAAGGAGTTTTTAGCCCTGTAGAGCATTGCTTCTCTCAGAGCATACGCTCAAGTTGGAAAAGATGTACTAAGTATTTTCTTAGGTAGAAATGAAGCCAGACCACTACCTACAAACCAGATCTTGAGCAATTCCTGGTGGAGAGCAGAAGTGATATTGGATAAAGTTTCATGTTTTCCATGATTAAGATTACAGCCGTCTAAAATAACATTCACTGTTTCAATGTTAACAGTGAAAACAGAAAGCTGGAAAAGGGAGAGGGAAGGCTGTTGGACTTAGTGCCATTCAAGTGAGGTTTTAATCATTAAATCTGTGGGAGTTCCCAGTTACTGGCTAATCCCAGCAAGGGCTTTACTAAGAGAGAATTCAGGGTCTCTGCAGCTTTCAGTAGTACAGAGATCTCTACTGGGATGATACCCCTCAAAACAAACAAAAAGGCCATCTTTGTTGAGATGGGTGCAATTTTTGCCTGCCAGACCTCCACCAAACCCTTCCTGAACTTGCTTCTTTACTCAACCTAGAGTTTCCCTTAGTGCAGCTTCTGTGGAAGCAGAGGCATTATAAGCCTGGATGGAAATAAAAGCTGGCTCCTCATCCAGGCACCATCCCCTTCAGGGGGCTGCTCTGTGCCTGGGGCAGAGGCTGCATCCCACCTGCCTCAGAATTGCCAAGCACCATGTCTACATGGTGCCATCACCTCCCTTCCCCTTTGGATTTAGCTTGAACAAGGGAGAAAATGTTCAATGAGTGAACGTTAGACAAACTGTGGATTTGACCTGCTGTATGGCAGCCATAGGGCACTGGGGACTCTGGGCTGGTCCCTGGCTAGTGCCAGCTCTCACCTATGTCATCCTGGTTTTGTTGGGTTGTCTTGCCTTCAGATTGGGATGAGGAAAGATCAGCAAAATGCTGTCAGTTTGTTTTCCAAGCAATTCAAATACATGGGAGGAAAAGAGCATTTAAAAAATCAAGGTCCCCATCCAATTTGGGGTTTATGTCACTTGAGAAGGTGAGAAGAAGCACTATTTGTTATTCTCTGCACCAACATGTCTATGACTCACTTTTCTATGATAAAGTAGACCAGCACTGTGAAACTTTGGGTAGACCCTGTGCTAAGCTTCTAGGCTTGCATTTGAGCTCACATATATGCATATATAATAAATACATCTGTTTTTGTACATAGTATATACACAAGTATAAAAGTATATACATTTATATAGAGATGTACATATATACCCATATATATATGTACAAATATAAAAAAAATACATATATGCACTCACATGTGCACACAGCTATCAATACTATTTGGAACCAGCACACCTAGTCACTTCTGTTTCCACGTTGTCTCCTTAAATACCCTTACTGGCTCACAGACCTGTGGCCCCAAGCACAGGAGCACAAGACCCCTCCCCAGCCCTTGATCCCTGTGCACTGAGTGTGTGCTGCCCCAGCATCAGTGGAGGTGGGACAGTTATGCCTTTCTCTGCCTTTCTTCTGTCTCCTGGAGGACCGGGCAGGCTTAGGTTCAAGAGCAAATAAACAGAGGGCAAGACTTGTGTAAACTCTCTAGCTTGGAAGCCTCTTCTTGGCAGTTTGCTCTTTTATCAAACAGTTCACTGTAAACTTAATTGTAACAGTATGTGCTCTGCAGCCTCTGGATACAGATAAATGCCATTTTATTAGGGGTAGCAGACAATGTGCCTTCATTAGATCAAAATAAACCAGTGCCTGATTACAAGAAACTGTACGCTAGCAAACGCAGCTTTAAGTGCCTCCTGGACGCTGAAAACAGTCCCTGAATATAATTAAGTGTAAATATCTAAGTATTTCATTTAAAGGTATCTTTTCTTGCATCAGTTCTTCTCTGTCAAAAAGCCAACCCAATCAACCAGCTGAGAGTTTGGCAGTAGAGAGCACATATGCACAAAAGTGAAAAAAAAAGAAAAAAAACCCCAAAACAGTGAAGAGGGAGAGAAAGGGATACAGAGAAAATATGTCAGAGCACAGAGCACTTTGGGAAATCCTCACGTTAAGGCATTTGAGTCAGCTTTTGAATATCAAATGTCATAAGATCTAACATACACAGCATGAGATATAAAAGGCAATAGTTGCTTGAAAAGAAAATATACAGCAACTCCCCCACACTTTTACAGATCTTCTACCATGGAAAAGAGATCAAAGAAAGCTGATCAGGGATTTAAGGTAGGAAATAAATGTGTTTACCAAAGCCACAGTCCATTACATGTAGCAAGAGCATGGTTTTTTGTGCTTTGATGCAGTGGCCTTGGACAGGGGGGACCTTGTTGAGTCCTGGACTTTCTGTTACAGTCTGCACATAACTTTGGAAAAGTCAAGATTCATCTGGCTGGCATTTCTGTCACCTGCCAAGGAAAATTAATCAGGGAGAAGAGCATTTCCTAGATAACTTTTTTTTTTTTCTTCTGAACAAGTTCTCTGCCAGCTTCTATGATAAAATACACAAGAAAGAAACAAGATGAACCACAATACAAAATTTCCCCATATCTTTCTTAAACCACTTAGATCATAGGTCCTCATCTTTCTGGCTCCTAGCTCTCCTGTACCAGTTGTCCCTTATCCTGACAGAATATTTGCTGGTCCACCCACCCTCCTTAGGTCTGTGTCCTTGCAGACACGATGGCAGAGGAACCTCCTGGACATGACAACTGGAAAGAAAACCACCTGCTGCTGGAAAGAAAACCACCTCCTGCCCCTGCAGATGTGCACACAGATGTGCATCAAGGTGAGTCCCTGGTCCTGCTGTGTGAGTTGCCACTGGGTGGGTAAGAAGGTGCCATGAAACCTTCACCAGGGAAGCACAGAGCTTCCAAGGCCATGTTTAAGGGTCCTTGGCTATACCTTGTGCAGTCTGTGCATGTGGGTGAGGAGGCTCAGAGAGAGTCTGGTCAGGACTCAGGCTCTGTCAGCAGGAAAGGGTGGAGTCAACACTCTGCTGGTAGAGGCAAAACACAGCCCAAGGTCTTTCCCATCTTTTCTTGTGTCATTCAATACATTTATTCCACACAGCAAATTATGCAGGGGAGTCTGCACACAGCCTCCCACATCCCCCAAGTGTTTGGCACTGACTGAGGCAGGTAACCTCAAGAAGAGCATCTGCAACCTTGAAATCCTAGGCTGTTCTCACGGGACAGGTGAATAATCAAGGGCACTTTAAAGCTTTTCAGGGATGTCTCTTAATTACATCAAACAAAACAAAACCCATCTCTCTCCTGACCTGCCCCCACGTCTGCCAGAATAGATCTTTTCCTAGAGATTTAGACAGTCAGAAGGAATATTGTATGTAGGGACAATGTGGCATTTTATGGCAAATAGCTCTGCATCATCTTTTATTTTATTTTATTTTTTAAACCCACCAGCTAATGAAATTTCATAACCAAAGATGTGAAAAAAATAAACAGGACAGTGAGGAAAATTGGTGGTGAAATATGATGAATGTAATTTTTAGAAGACATAGAAATTTGCTTTAATATCAATGAAAACAGGCAATGGGTGATGTGGTTATAAAGAGCATGTGATCAGAAATATCTGTTATTCATATCTCAGTCAAAATAAATTTAAATCTAGGCTGTAAATTCCTAGTTTGCTAAAAATTCAGAAGTATTTTTCCATCTGTTCTGTAATAATTCAGCTATCTGGTTGCTATAAAGAATTTGGTTGCCTGCCATTTGGGCAGGGAGTAATTTTTTTAAATGTGTTTAAGTCTCATGATACCTGAAAGTCATACAATTAGTAAGCTAATTAAATCAAGCTAGAGTTTCCCATTAAAAAAAAAAAAAAAAGTCTTCTTTGACTCACACCAGGGAAGTGTTTTTGATGGAGAGGGCTTCACTTCAAGACAAGTGCAAAGGCACCTCACAGAAAATGCTGCTCCGATGTGTGAATCCTATAGCACAAATAAACTGCATCAGGCCAGATGCCATGGATGCTACAGCTCAGGAGCATCAGCTGCAGAAACTTAAGCCATTGTTTATAAAGGATGCCTTTTTACTTGCCATCACTCTCTGAGGAATGACATGATCCCGGATTCACTGCCGAAGGAGGGATGCTGTTGCCTCCCTGATAAATTCCTGGGGTTGGGAAGGAGGTGTGTGTGGCACCCAGCAGGGAGAAAAGCTTTCACAGAATCACAGAATCACACATATTAGGGGCTGAAAGGGACCTAGAAAATCATCTAGTCCAACCCCCCTGCCTGAGCAGGGGCACCTAGACCAAGTCACCCAGGAACAGATCCAGGTGGGTCTTA
>JANHGL010016643.1:45727-57302 GCA_024611195.1 Ceyx melanurus
CTCCCTGATGCTTCCCTGCTGGCAGCTACTACCTGAAGGGGGTCTGGGACATCTCTGCAACTCCCTGACTGCATTACATTGCCCCCAGCATGCTTCTGGGCAACAGACTGATAGCCCTTGCTAGTCCCCCTTGGTTCCCACACTGCTGTGTCCTCCCACGGTTTGCTACATGGAAGCCTCAATCAGCTGCTTTCCCCATTTCTCAGTGAGGATGTCCCTGGTGCCTTCCTCCACGCCACACAGCCCAACCACCACACATTTTCTCCTCAGCATGGGGCAGCCTCCTGACTATCTGGGTACACAAATACCTGCATCAGCCCTTCCCTGGGCACACCTTCTTGCTGCATGTGATTTAAGCTGACAGACAGACAAAGCCCTGCCATGAGGTTAATGGTAGCTCAACTGAGCAGGTCTTTCTTTTTGGCAATGAGAAATAATTGAGTTTCTCTGCCAGCTAAGTGTTGGTCTCTGTTGTCGACAGAACCTGCCACTGCTAATTGTGTAAAAAGAATGGGTAAGGATAAAATATCAATCATCATTTTTGCCATATTGTCTCCCAGTTTAATAACCTCATTTAATTAGAAATCATAGGTAGCAACCATTGGCAGGTAAATTTAATCTAAGTGGTGAAGCACCTGAGATTGTGGGCATTTCACCATCTCTAATATTCTTGTTACTAAAAATATCTCTGAAGTTGAAGGTTTCTCCCAGGAGTCCACCCCCATAACCACACAGCTCAAAACCAACCATCCCAGAGGACTGTGATGGGCTGCTGGCATCTCTCTGTGTCTGCTACAGGGTGCCCTGACATACACAAACTCCTGAGTGCTCATGCAGCAAAAGCACAAAGGTGTGGCCATGCAGGGGTGGGATGAGATGGGACCACCACTCCCCCGAGCTGCACAGAGCAAATGTCCCAGTGCCTAACTGCCTTGGAGACAAAAACTGCATTTTTGTTAGTGTATTTTTTTTTTGACTGTGGGGTAAGAGATGATTTTGCTGCCCAGCCTTGAGTCCAGGATGAGGGGTGCTGAGTACCTCATCAGGCTGGTGAAGGTGCCTAATGTAATACCAGTCCATCTCCAGCACCAGATGGGGATTTGGAGAGGTAGCTGCAGCTGCATGGGAAGCAGACTGTAATAGTAACATTGTGATTGGTCCCATTAGCCCAACCACTTGATTTTTAGATTCAGAGCATATTTACCTTCTTCTAGTCAGTTGTAAAGAACAGAAGAGCCACATTTTCCTGTATTTCTTTAGCATTACCCAAAAAGCCCATGTTCTGAGAGGGAAGGGTATTTGTACAGGCTGAACTTCAGAGGCCTAATAAAACTACAGGCAATCCCACGAGGAGCAACACACATTAATGTACATCCAACAAATGCAGTCAAGGAAAAAGCAACATGAGATAAATATCCCTGCACTATCAGAGCTGTGAGATGCCTCCTGAGCAGTGGGGCAGCAGTGCACCCATGTGGGGGTAAAGATGCCCCAGAGTTTGTCCTCTTACTACAAAGGTTTTTTTGTTCCCCTGACTGTTGTCTCTCCCCTCTGGGCAACAGGAAAATCGAAGATGCTCAGCACTGCACAGCATTTTGTGTCTGGATGAGTCTCAGTCCTAGCCCACATTGGCAAGCCAAGAGTGGCCCTTCCCATCCTTGGCCCAGGGCAATACGAATGGAGCAGAAGTCCCCGGGGGGTGAGCTGGACTCAGGGAGCTGTGGAAAGGGCAAGTTTGGATTAAAACATGTCTCTGAGAAACAGTGCAGCTCCACATCACTGGGACTTGTGGATTTTCAGGTTCAGCACCATGAGCTCCCTCTAACATTTATTGTGAAATTCTCTCAAAGCCACCACGCTTCACCTCGGTGTTGGCTGGGAAGTTGAAGAGAAGCCTCTGTGCCCAGATCAACATCAGTCATGCAATTGCAAATAAATAAAGCAAACAGCTTCTCAGCTCAGCCACCCTGGGGAGAAGGCAGGGTCGAGTGGCAGGTTGGTAACACAAAGACAGGCTGAGGGCACCTGGCTTCATCTACTTCATCCCTTCTCTGCCCTGGTAGTGCAAAGGGGTTTGAGTTGAGCTCAAACCAGGGGTTGGTGCAACAGGACTTGCACCCACTGCTGCCTTTCTCCCAGAGGAGAGAGGCAAAAAATAGACATGCAGAGAGGTAACAAAGCTGGTTTTTCCCCAGAGCAAAACGTGCATGTTTGTCCATGTTTGCAGCCTCAGCAGTGAAGCAGGGCCAATCCAGCAGCACCTGAGGGTTCCAGCAAAGCTCCCAGTGTTGCAGGGAGGCATTCTTTTTTGGGATGGGACGCAAAATTTGGAGTGTGCATGGGTAGAGCCCAGCCATGCTTCCCACTGACCTACACAAAGATGGCAAGAGATTAAATGTCAGGAGAGCCAAGCTTGACGAAACCAGAAAGGTCACTAAACCCCTCCTGAAAGGCAGCAACATCAGGGCCTTCAGGTGAGAAGTGGGAAATTCATAGATATTAGGGGTTGGAAGGGAGCTAGAAGATCATCTAGTGCAACCCCCCTGCCAGAGCAGGGGCACCTAGACCAAGTCACCCAGGAGACTTAGCCAGCTGCACCAGGAGCTTATGAGGCACAGAGAAACCCATCTTCTCCCAGCTCTTGCACTCCACCCAGCAGAGCCACTCCCACAAGGCACACTGGTTCAACAAGGACTCAACCCTGCAAAATGTGTCTCCCTCGGAGCCACTGAAGCCTTAGGGGCTGCAGCCACCTCAGAGTGTGTGCCAGCTCAGATGTGCCACGACACCCGACATGAACAGCACCCTCATTTGTGAAGGAAAGCTGATTATCAGCACCAGAGCAGTGGTCTGGATTGCTAGGCATCCTTTTGGATGGCTCCACGGCAGTGAGTGATACGTATTTACATACATTATGGTCTGTTCCCACATCAGAAGGCGATTTGTGGAGATAACTTCCATTAATGTTAAAGGGAGTCATTCACATAAATCCTCAGCACATTAATGGCTGCCCAGCCTCCTCTGTGCAGTATTTCGTGTGGCTGCATTTAGCGAGAGCAACAGAAATGTGGCCGACTTAATATGCAAATAAATTCAAGTATTTACTGAGCCATAAGAGACAGTTACTAGGCACATCTCTCATTCATCGTTTATAGGGAAATAAATGGAGGCTGCCAGATGAAATCAGGAGATTAATGTTATAAACATTTTTTTAAGGCAACGGGGGAAAGGGTACTGAGTCTCCACATAGACATCAATAATGATCATAAACGGTTTCTTGAAGACATCCTCTCTTCTATTATTTTTGCTCTGTGTGTGTGTGTTTACTGCACATCCACACTGAAGCTCTGTTGGTTACATTTTATTCCCTGCTGGTGGCACAGGAATCTCTTCCACCCCTCAGAGACAGAACAGGGCTGTGCACAGTCCCCACTCACTCTGCCTCCTTGTCTGCTGCCCAGCTGCAGGAAAGGAACACACTCATTTTCAAATGATGGGCCACCCACTGAAACTCCCTTTTTTTCCTGGCATCAAAACGTGACCTATTCCTTTAACAGGACCTGCTGCAGGAAAGGGAGACCTTTTGCACCATTTCTTCTCAAGAGATGGTCTCTCGAGAAGCTGCACTGGGCATTTGAAAAACAAGTGCCCTCACCAGGTCTGCTTTTTTTCTGAGGCAGAGGGAAGATGTTTTTCATGCTAAATAGATCTTAAAAATGCTCCAGATATGGTATTACTGAAGTCCATCTTCAGTTCCCTGCAGAAGATTTTTGAGATGCCATGCCAAATGGATGTGGCCTCCACAAGATATTACTGCTTCCTAGTAGTAATAAATTAAGAATCACTGATTCACTTGCTTACTTTTTCAGATGACAAAACAAGGAAAAATGTTCTCTCTCTTTTGCACCTTTCAATAGGATGGTTCCTATGCACATACATATTCATGGACACATGCAGATGCATACATTGACAGGCCTCTCTGTGATCAAACTCCACAGCACTCTGCTGGGCTGCATCCCTACTGAATGCTGCAAGGCTCTTTCATATGAGTGTCCTGGTTTTTAGCTTGGTGGGCTCATGACAGCACGTCACCAACAGACTCCTGAGGCCTTTTCAGCATCCCCGTGTTGGCTCTGGGCTGGTGTGCCTGTCCCAGCCTGAGGGCACAGCACTGAGGGCACACAAAGCCATGGGAGAGCTGAGATGGGCTGACAAGCATCACCACCATGCTTACCTGGCTGCCTGGCAGGACAGCTGGGTGTGGCAGAAGCTCAGGCCCAAACAAAAACGATAGCAGAGGAAAAAACACCAAGCAAGCTCTGTCTTTAATGGGGAATCATCTCTTGCAACATTGCCCTTTGGGTTTGTCCTTAGCTAGGGCTCCAGAGCTCCTCTTTTCCCTGTACAGTGACTAAGTCTTCTTTCAAAATCTCTTCTCAGCAAGTACTGTCTCTGGCCAGGTTTGAAGCCCCCTCCTGAATCTTTGCTCCCTCCCCCAAGGCACGTTTTCTGTCCCCACAATGCCTGCAGGTGCAGATGGCTGCAAACCTCCATCCAATGCATACTTTGGAAATCAGACAGTTTTACACCCCTTCTCTATGCAGTGGAGTCCCCAGTCCAAACCTGCTTGTGCCCATCTCAGTGTTGCTGTGCTCCACTGCTGCCTCCCCGGGAGAGTCTCCACAACCTTCGGCATGAGGAAGAACTCATTTACTGCAAGGGTTACAGAGCACTGGAACAGACTCCCCAGGGAGGTTGTGGAGTCTCCTTCTCTGAAGACATTCAAGACCTGTCTGGATGCATTTGTGTTTTATCTGCTCTGCTTTTGGTCCTGCTCTGGCAGAGGGGTTGGACTCGATGATCTTCAGAGGTCTCTTCCAAACACTAACGTTCTGTGATTCTGGGATTCTAAGGTGCAGTGCCAGCCTCATGGCTCAGGTATGCCCACTCTGTCCCACACCAGGCAGCATCACGGGGCCAGGGAGCAGCAGGAGGCACTCAGGGAACAGGAGGATACCCAAGAAACTGATTTTGTGGGAAGAGGACAGAAGGTGGCAAGGGGACACCCAGCAAAGGGTCCTTTGCTCCTACCTTTTCCATCTCATGCCTTGATAGACTTGCAGCATCATGAGTTTCTAGAGTGCCCAAACATTATCTGGAGCCTCTTGGGATGATAATGATCATAATTCTCAATAACTCTGCCTGTGTCGCAAGACAAGGTCTTGGGTTGAAAACATCTCTCTGTGGTGTCCTAGCTGGCAGGCAGGAAGCAATCACTGGGGGACAAAGCTGCTTTGAGGCTTTCAAGTCACCAAGGACTTCTGCATTTTGGAGCTACAGCAGCTTCCTCCCACTAATGGGAGGGTGCTATGAACACTCTCTAAGAGCCCCTCACACAAACAGCTGCCTGGAAGCCAGCCTGCTCAGCTCAGAGACTTCTCAGTGTGGCATCTTCATCTGGGCAGCTATTTGGGGAGGACTTTGTAGGAAACATTCATTGCAGCCTTCAGGTAGCCCTGTTGGCTGTGAGGAAACTGGGTCTTGGCAGTCTGCTGTACAAGGCCTGGGGTGTGGGGATAGCAAGTCTCCAGCTGCCACTATATCGAAAGAAGGTTTGAAAGCAAAAGAGCTCACAATTAGAATCTCTATTGAAACTTCAGGTGCATGACACCTGCAGGAAGAAGGGGAGAAGGAAGGAAGCATTTAGTGCTTTCCCTGCATCTCCCACCTTACTTGGTGTGGTGGCAGCTCCTTCACACTGCTGACACACAGGCAGAAGCATGGAAAGGTGGAGGCAAGAATCAGGAAAAGGTATTTCCACAACAGAGGTCGGGCAGCTCTCAGAGGCTGGTCCCTCAGCAAGAGGCGTGTGCACATGTGCTACTCATGTCCAAGAAGCAGGGCAAAGAAAAGATATAGCTCACTTTTTTACAAATAACTTGTGTGGCTTGAGATCAAGGAGGATGTTGTGACGCAGAGTTAACCCTTTGCAGCTCTCCTTGGGCTTGCACAGGTGCTAGCACAGCTCCAGCAGCTGAAGTGTCCCTGGCACCCTGTGCCAAGATGGGAAGCAGTGTACAGAGCTGTGCACCTCTTTGGGTGCAGAAGCAGCTCCAGACGTGGAGAGGAGCATGTCTTTACTGCCACGTACTTGGGGTAGAGCTGCAAGTGGCCTCAGCCAGCTGCCCATCTCTCGAGATGTGATGCAGGAGCTGAAGCATGGTGGCAGGGAGATGGGTTGTGACTGCAGGGCAGGGTGAATGGAGGAGTGAGAACTTGGGCGATTCCCCTGCCCCGTGCCAGGTTCAGCCCCTTTCCCTTCCCAGCCACAGCAGAGCTGTGTGGGGCCCCAGGGTGTGTGTGCACTGAGCACCATGCCAGAGGTGGGAGCAGATGGTCTGCAGGGAGTTTGGTAACCAAAGCACCGAGAGCAATTTACAGCACAACCCCAAAAGTTCCATTTCAGTCACACCTGTCATAAATCAAGAAAATACCAGGGAATACTCCTGGGAGTCCCACATATATAAATATTTGAAGCACAAAAGCATCAGCTGGCCCCTGTGAAAGCTTTCCTTGGTCTGACATTTCAATGCCAAGCATGCTGGTGCCCAGGTAAGAGGAGCAGGAAAGCAGAGGAGTGTTTCCCTGCCCTGCTGCATGTCAGGGCTGGAAAGGAAATCTGTCCCTTGCATCCCACACCCAAACTGAGCACAGCAGCAAACTCAAACAGGCGGAGAGCAAAAGGCTGACATTTATAGCACCATTTCTCCTGTGCAATGAGAATCACCTTTAAAGATGGGGTCAGGATAAACTGCAGGGCAACAGCAAACTGTTCATTTCCAGAGGAATTATTCAATCTTTTGGCAGAACATAATTACACATCCAGACTCTCGCTGGGCTATTCTTTATTTGGGCCAAATTTACACTAGTTCCTAAAGGGAGTCAATCTTAATGAATGAGTTACAGCTTCATCATCTTTATAAGGCTTTATTTAAAAAAAAAGAAAAAAAAAAGAAAAGAATAATATCAGAAATTTAGATCTTTAATTATTAAATTTTAACCCCACCTTCACTGCACATCTCCGTTCTTTTGTCAATTCCTTAATTCTCATCAGTAGGAAAACTTGGTGCAAAGATGCTAGCTTAGATTATAAATTCTTTTCAATTTTATGAGTCAAAAGCAATTCTAGACAGTACTTTGAATGCACCCACATATCATGATTCTGTTCAGCAGAGCAGTCTATAATCCCCTGAAACATGAGTTTGAATGAGAGGGGGTTTTTTTCAATATGTAGCAAAAAAAGGGAAAAATTTTGCTTCTTTTGCACAGGAAACCAATTGCTCATGTGGTAACTTGTTACAACAGAACTAATACATGTAATTAATTTTCCCCTATAAGGCGAGCATGGAATATTTTTCTTTGTGTAAGTAAACCAATTATTGTTCATTCTCACTGCAGGGAGCCCGGTGGTGACCATCACCTGTAGATGATCTTAATTGTCAGCTGGAGAACTTATGTGGGAGTGTTTTAGGTAAATAAATCTGATTCCTCCTTTGCACCATTTTAAAACTGTAGGGAGAGAAATTGGGCAGGATTTTATGGAAACTGGCTTTTTTGTTTTCTCATCATTGTGTTTTTTCCTTTAAAAACACCATGATGCCATTGAGTATACTTTATGAAAGTGGACAAAAATCCCCCAAAGGTAACGGAGTTTTGCTGACTCTGGTATTATCAAATACAAACATTTTGCTTCATTCCATTTTTAACAAAAATCACTGCTGTCTTTCACCAATTATTTCCTGAAGGTCTTTCTTACCAATACTGTGCTTTTATACCTTGCATTTATTTCCCAGGCTTGTGTGTGTTCCCCACCATCTGCAGGAGTAGAGTGTCTAGTTTAAAGTACCCTGGATATTTTCAAACTAATACAGGGAATATTGGTTAGATTTGGTGCCATTAATTCAGCCCACAGCAGGAAAGGAGCCCTTTCACATCTCAGCCTCCTGAAGCTCATGGATGAAAGATGAAGATGGATGAAACCTCATCCATGTTCCGGGACGGGGTTTCCCACTTAAACTTTTTTTTTTCTTTAATATGTATAAAACAAACAAACAAGTTTCTGTATCAAGCCCAGAGCTAAGGAAATGACTGAGGGAAAATAATCCTACTGCACTTTCTTCTTTCTAGGTACTATAGCCACCATCAAGCACCTGTACAGTCAGTGTTCCCAGCAGGTGAGAACCTCAGGGTAAGGTACTGATTGCCCAAGGGAAAAAAAAAATTGATTCTTTCTACCCACTTTTTTCCACAAAACACAGAAAAGTACTCATCGAACATTGTCAATGAACAAAATATCAGAAATACTGGAGTTAGTGTGCTACATGATCAGAGTTTTTATCAAACCCTCTGTGGAGTTTGTGATCTAATTCAGCACAGGCACTTTTTTCCTGTCCTTTTTTCACACTCCGTCATTAAAAAGCTCATATCCTTGCCAGCCTTTCCTGAAGAACACATGCATTGGCTGAATAACTTTTATAATGGGGCAGGGGGGCTCTGAATTATTGGGAAAATCGGTGTGACATCTGAATTAAAATAAGAAGTCCCCTGCAGCCAGAGAGGACTGGGAGACATCTCATCTAAAGAAGATCACAAAACCTGAATTTGCAAATTGCCAAGTCATATCCTCAGCTGGTGTCATATGAGGCTAAGGCTGAAGTTAAGTTGATTTACACCACTGGCTGATTGAGCCTGGTGTGCTTAGCTGGACTAGGGGCTGGCAGCACAGTGTGCTGGAGGAGGATGCTGTAAGTACTCATGTGCACAAAGACACTTTTTAGACTCCAGTTCTACTCCCACAGGTAACAATAACCCCATGCTTTCCAAGCTTTATTTGCCAAGTATAACCCCCCCTTTACAAGTTTTACATTTCCCATTGTGCCCTTATTCAGTTTGAAAAGCCCTCGGTCTATTCCTGGACAAGTGTCTTCAGAAAGCCTTTGAAATAAACCTAGGATTAAACAGAAATCCCCCTCCAAGAAGAGAATTCAAACAACTTTCCTTCTTCAGCTTCCCAGCTTAACTTTACACTCCTGCCACAAGCCTTGCATGCACCAGAACCAGAAGCAACTTCTTTCTGCCAGACTACTGCTGTTAGATGAACTCAAGGCAAAGACAGCAGAACTCACAGCCATTCAGCAGCTATGGAAAGGGGAACAGCACCCGGATCCCAGTGGCTGAGTTACTTACTGAACCAGGCTGAGCTTCACCCTCCGGCAGGAGCAGTGGGCTGGGGGCTGGGGCAACGGTGGAGTCTTGGGGAGCTAGGGAGAGACTGTCAGGTCTAGGCAGACATGCACACCAGTTCCATCCCCGTGCTCTGCCCTCCCTCAAAGTTACCTTTAAAACACCTGAAAAGACAAACATAAACAACTCAGCTAAAGTATGCACCCTGGCATCTCTCATGAGATAGATGCCTGTTAGTCTTGAAGGCAAACCCCAGTATTTAGCTCATCACTCCCTTCAGTTTTCAGTCAAGGATAAAAATCCAACTTAGCATCTGTTTTGAAGATGAGAGATTACAATCAAACTCATTGCTCTATGAACTACACTAAACTCCCAAATCTGCGATCTCAATACTGCCTGCTATGTATATTGCAAAATAAGTTGCTTTTAAAATGGAAAAGGCATTTACCTGGCAATGAAAAGAACCACTAAGATTCAGGTTTGGAAAAGCCCGAAGCCTCTCTGCATGCAGAGTGTTCTGTAGTCAGAAGTCTTCATCAACTAGTGCACACACACACACACACACACACACACACACACACACACGCTCCTGCCACTGTCAGCTCAGCACACACTGATCTGTTGCCTTTCTCTCCCACAAGCTGCTCCCGGGGCTCAGGAAGGGTGTGCTGTGCTGGAGAGAGTCTCCACCTGAGGAGCTGTAAAGTTACCACACAGAACAGCAGAGCAAGAACTGCTCCAACAAGGCTCAACGACAAACATCAGGCAGAGAAGAAGAAGAAACATGCTTTCCCCTTACCTATTGCTTAGGGTAGAGCACTGAGCAGTGTCTTTAGAGAGCCTGGGCTGTGGGACCCAAAGGGCAGAGGACTTTCAGCACAGTCACACAGAGCCCAGCAAAAGCCATCTTCTCCCTGTCTCATAGCACAGTGTAAGTCTCCAGCAGCTTCAGCTCTCCAGCTGCAAACATCTCATTAGACTAATGCATTCAGCACAGGCAGAAAACTCGATTTACCATAGCTACAGCAATGAATTTCCATTACGATGACAGCTTCAACCACATCATGTCCGGAAAAGCAGCCAACCACTGCCTTTTAAAGAACACACACATTTTACACACACAAAACGAGGCCTGCGCATCAGGTTTCCTTTCTCTTTGCAGCTACACTGAGGAGAAAAAAAAATTGCTATTTCTTTTTATTTCAAAAACTCTGCTAGCTGAAATATAAAGGCACTTCTTTTTTCTTTTTTCTTTTTTTTGTTTGTTTTATCATTTATTTACATACACACACACACACACACACCCCCCACCCAAATATCTTTTGCAATAGCATGAATTGGGCTGCAAAGAGCAGAAGGGGTGTTTGCAACATTTCTGGTTTCACTACCCCTCCTCTGTTGCCATGGCAACAGGACTGTAGCATCAGCCCTTTGTCCCACTCCTGCAGCAGCCTGGACCGATGCTGAGCTTACGTGATGCCATGGAAGGGATGGAAAGGACCCGTCACTTCTTTTTGGATAATTTATGTGCAAATCAGGGGAATTGAGCTTGGGATCTTTCTTTTTCAGGTGACATTAGGTGTGCCTGTGTGCACACAAACACGTGGAGTTGTCTGTGTGGATCATTTTACAGGTACGCCAGGCAACAATATCCATAATATGGAGAAATATTAGTTGTCGTAGCCATGCCATGGCATTTGGGCAAGATGTGGGACTGGCTTTTCACTGCATTTCAGTCACTCATGGCAGAAGCCATCAAGTCTTCCCTTATTTAGCCCAGCATTAGCAGCTTTCAGCTCCCTAAAAAAAAAATAAATAAATGTAATACATATAATAAATAACAATCATAATAATCCTGCCACGCTCCATTGACTCTGCTTGATCAAATTACTTCAGCAAAAGGGTTTGTCACAGTTGTTTGCAAGTGTTGCACAGCTCCCCACTGCCTACTCCACACGGTCACACACATTGTTACTCAGTATTTATCACAAGCCAAACTGTGTTCCTCACCTCTCTTTCTTTCCATTCTACGAGTGCTTCATCAGGCAAGCTTGCAGCCATGGTCACTGGTTCTACTGGTCTAGTGGTCCCTGCACACTGGTTTTGTGCTAGCCTGGCTTTACAGGTTTTATTTATTGGGCTTTAGGGGAGTTACTTGTGACTTGTCACCACAGAATGAGATGAGCATGAAGACTCTTATATTTACCACAGAGGAAAAGCAAGAAACCCCAGATACAAGACAGTTTGCACCAATATATGGAACAACTTGTCCTTGCTGCCATCTCTAAGCATCTGGAGGAAAGGAGGCTTCTCACAAACAGTCAACATGGAT
>JANHGL010016643.1:67562-80408 GCA_024611195.1 Ceyx melanurus
CCAGCCCCCCCTGGATCTGTTCCTGGGTGACTTGGTCTAGGTGCCCCTGCTCTGGCAGGGGGGTTGGACTAGATGATGACACCCTCTGTCCAAAAGAGTCCTTCAGGTTGTGGGGACCATCATCCTGACTTGCACAGCTACCAGGCAAACACACCAATGGGAGAAGAGATTCTTCACCCATCCATCCATCTTTTGTCAAGAAATGAAGAGCCTGTATATAGAATTTTCCATATTTTAAATCCCTGTTAATTTCTAGCATGCATATTATATATTACATGTGAATTTGAATGTAAAACATAATGGGGCAGCTTTTCATCCACTGAATTAAGTATTCAGCCCTGACTGCAAAGAATGAGGGGGAAAAAAATGATCAAATATACCTGAGAAATCTACATCAGGAGGGAACCATAAAAAAATACAACCAAGATAAAATCTTATGTGAGGAAGTTAACAGAGAAGAGTAAATCCTCATTACTTTAGGAAGCAGTACCTGTATGCAGCCACCCCTTCCCCCATGTTTAAGAGAAGCTAAGCATGTAAATCAGGTTGCTCAAACTGCCTCTCACTGGGAAGGTATCACCAGTGTCTTGCACATAAGACCAAGAAAGCAAAAGGCTTCACTCTGGCAGAATTGATTTGAGGACCTGCACAGCAGGGCAGTTTGGGGGGGAATAGCAGCTGTGTGCACTGACCACCTTGAGCAATTCTTTATAATTCATCCAGCTTTACTTCAAGGTGTGAGTGCTTTCCTTCTCATGCAAGCACCATAGCTAGATGCTCCATGGAACAAAGCTGGAGGCATTCTTGGGAGCAACCCTAGAAAAGTTGGACATCTTTCATCTTTAAGTATCTGCTGCAGGGCAGTCCATGAGCTGGGAGAGCTCCAAGGCCATTGGAATATTCTCAGTCCCACGTGGACCAGTGAGGATGGTCCAGGTGTTGCTTTTGGCTTTGCTGGGGTATGATGATGAGATGCTCCAAAGGCCAGGCTAGTATGAGGCCATCTTTAACTTAAGGTGGCTGAAAATTAAATATTGTCCTTGCTGTGAAATGTTTCCCTGCCTTTTAGGCATGGTTTTCCATCACTGGAGCTGTTCATGTGTATGCCACAGATACAGCATCTTTTGTAGCTGTGCTAATTAAATTTATTAATAGGTTTCATTGCTGCTAATAGTTCTGTTACTTCACTGGATGATAAACAATTTTGGCAGAAAATTATTTCTGCTACCTAGTTTTTGTGTAGGCTCAAATTGCATCTTAAAACAAAACATTGGCATGAAAGAAATGATGTGCAAGCCATGAACATTACCCAGATGTATATATCTATATATGTTATATATATATGTTTGTATGTACAAACTGGGTATCCTGTCTGGAGTTCAATACTGAACAAGAGTCACCCAAAACTTCTCTCTTCCATTTGTTCCTTGACTTGCTAAGAGCCCAGCTTGGCACAGCCAACAAAACACCTGATGATTTACTACACAGAAGTGAGTTTAAGGACATGCTCAAGGTCTAATCCAGTCCTCGGGTGCCCTGACAAGTCTTTGACAAACCCTTAGCAAAGAGAGGGGCACTGCCCTCTTTTATTGTAAAGATTATGATGCCAGGGGCATTTTATTTAATGTGCCTCTGCACAGAAGGTGAAACTCCAGTGACCATGACAAGTTGTGGATGCCCACAAGGCACTCCAGGCACCCCACAAATCAGCTACAGGCATCTTCATGGTGGAACTACATAACATATCTCATTTTGCTGAGCTTAAACCAGCTGAATTGGAGACACCATCACAATGTCCACCTTACACACTAATGCAAAATAACATTCAAGGCTCAAAATGGACTGGTGAACATCCCAACTCCTGCTACAAAACGAAACTCTGCCTTTCATTCTCTAACAGGTTTTTATTCTGAAATAATTTTTTAAAAAATCCAATCCTAAAAGGGGTTTTCTGCAGCAGTTTTTCAATTAAGTCAGGAAGGACTTTTGGAGAAAAAAAAACAACAACAAAACATAAACATATATAAAAAAGATAGGGAATGCATATATAACAATAACATTTATTTATGCAATTTATTTATTTATTAGGGAATGCATACATAACAATAACATTTATTTAAAAGAAAAGTTAAAAGAAACTCTCCCTCTGTGCATTCTTCCTCCAGAAAGGAGGGGGAAACTAACCCAGCCCCTCAGCTCAGAATACACTAGGAATGCCCTGGAAGAATCCCAGGGTCTCCTGAAGAAATCCTTGCCCCTGCCTCCCCCTGCTGGAGTGCTGCCTGGAACGACAGCCGGGGATGGGGAAATGCACCAGCTCT
This sequence comes from Ceyx melanurus, assembly GCA_024611195.1. NCBI lineage: Eukaryota > Metazoa > Chordata > Aves > Coraciiformes > Alcedinidae > Ceyx > Ceyx melanurus. The sequence goes on from JANHGL010016643.1 coordinate 69,884, forward strand.
TCAGCTAGGGGGGTTTCTCCTCACAAAACACCAGCCAGTGAGTGAGGAGAACTTCCTAGTTGCCCAGCATCAGGCTGGGAGAAAGTGAAGCTTTCTTTGGTATTAACCAACCGCTGTCAACATGTGGTGGGGGGCATGAGTTTCAATCATTTTACACAAACAAAACCAAGCCAATTGTTGGAACTTGTTCCTTTTATCCACATGTATCTGCTTCAAAATTCATCCCCTATTTCAACAAGCAGTGTTTAGCTGTCCTAAATCTAAATAAATCTAAATCCTAAACGGTGTTTTCCTGCATCACCCTCCTACCCCTTCTAGCCAAATTCAGTTTTTCCCCTTGGAAGTGGCTTCTGCAAGCCCTGCAGGTAGCTGCAGCCTCTGTTGGGGTGAGCAGTGCAGCTGTGCAGATGCCTGCTCTGACCTAGAATGAGAGGCTACAAAAAAAGAGCATGACAGCAGCAGGGCTAAACCAATCTGATCACACTGAAATGATGCTGCCAGTTCTGGTCATTATTACACAGGGAGTGCAACAGAATTTTGTCCCATTCAGTGACTAGCCCAGAGTTGCAGAAGGTTGAGATGTGAAATTGTCTGCATTATTTCCTAAAACCTATGACCAAGCAGCATGATGCATCCACCAGCAGGTGCCCAGTGCTGCTTCTTCCTGGGAAGTTGTACCCATCCTGGCAGGGTTGTTCAGAAGAGTCAGCTAGGGGCTGATGGCAACTCAAACTGTTATTAAAAATGGTAATTAATGGACACACAAGACCAACCAACAATTCAATGATGTCCCATTCCTAGGAGCTGTGCAGCTGCAGTGAGGGTGACTGTGAAGCTCTTGAATCCTCAGCCCCATTTGTGATTCAGTTTCACAAGGTGGTGTAACCATGATGCACAAGTTTATAGCTGGCATTTTTAGGATAAAAAGTGTCAGCATGGCTTCTTTTTGTTATGAACATTCCCAATACCACTGCAATTATTCCCCTCACACCTTCTATTAAGTTACCTGGAGTCAGCAGAAGACCCACCTTTGAAGTGTTTGATTTAGCCTTTGTTAGCTCCACAGAATAATCCTCATTTTGCAGCTTTGCAGCATCAACCCAGCTCTCAGCTTCAGGACTTCAGTGCTCAGCCCAGAGACAGGATTCCTTCTTGTGGTGGTGTTGGGTTTTGATTGTTTGCATTGTGTTTTGGGTTAAGAACACCTCAATGCTTTCACATCTTGCAAGTATATACCTTGACTTTTGATAGTAAAAGTTAGGCATCAGCAGCCAGAGAATTCCTCTCCCTCTCCCCTGCTATTAAAACCAATTATATCTCCTAATTATAATCACTTCCCAACTTTTAATAATGACAAAAGTTCACTAGGAACTGCTCTGGCAGAATGATGCAAGTTTAACATTCATTTTGCCTGCTTGAGAACAAGGAGCCTGGTGACTTTTCCAGAAGCATCTCTCCCATCAGTAGCTGGCTTGAAAGCCTAAGGAATGCAGCTAGTGCTCTTCATTCTTATTTCTCTGCTATAAAAAACTGGAGTTAAAGGGCAACAAGGATACAAGCCCTTTAATTTAAAGCTAGTCTTCATTCTGAAGTGTGAGCACTGGACACTGCTTCTGTCTGATAGGTTTTCCTGCACTGTATGCATACTGCAGCAGTACTCTGAAAAATACCATCATCTCTTTTAGAACATTTTCAAATTTTATTTGCAACTACTGCAATTACAAAGAATATAACAATGTAAATTTGCATTTGAAGTGACAACCCTTTCTAATAAACAAGGTCACAAATTAGTGTGCAACTCTTCTGGCTCTGGGCAGTTCTCATAGGATGGAAATTTTCCTGCAGGAGAGTTTGTCATGTTTTACAGCATTGCATTTTCATAGTTCAATACACAGGAACAGAAATACATCTGTCCCTCCTTTCAGAACACTCCTATGTATTTCTGAAATAGAGAAATGCAACTTTCAATTAAATCCCTTTCTTTTGGTGAGAGGAAGGAAGAAGCCAGCCCTGGCTTTTGTCAAGTCATGCAATACACTAACAGCCCTGCTTCTCTCCACCTTGAATTTATGCTCTAATCAAACTTGTTTTCTTCAGAGTAGGGATAGAATCACTGTCTTGCTTAAAGCCCTGCAGGAGACTGAGGTAAAAAAAAAACTCAGACAAAGAGATGTACACTATTACAAATGCAAACAGCCATCAAATTGTACAGTTTATTGATGGGAATTTAAAATTGGTACAAAACTTGCCATCTTTGCAGCTTGTGTTTTACCCTTAAAATGTTTCTGACCATGTCAGGTAGATTCAGAGTTAAGAATATACTTGGGCTTTCAGCCTGGACCTTTTAGAAAGGTATTACACAAAAGCCACCAACTTCCAGAACACATGGTCCCCACATCTTTATTTTCAGACATTTTGTTTATCAAAAGACTCAGATCTTCTGCTGACCTGATTAAATAAAGGCTTAAAAATGTTTCAAGCCATTAGTAAGTAACCTATGGCAGAGTCAAGAAAGTTCATTATTTCCATCATCATCTTGGGCATCAAAAGGCAAAAGTCCCAAAAAAGCAGCCCTCCAGAATCTATGGAACATGGCAATGGGTATTATGCCAATTTATCATGATCCAGTTAAGTAAAACAGATTTGTAAAGCTATGAATGATGTCAGCAGTATCACAGCAAAAGATTTCATGAATACCACAGAACCAATCAAGTCTGAAAGTTGAGCAGATGTTGTTTCAATCAACAGAGATCTGTCATGTCAAAGATACCAAAATATTTTCTAAAAGAAATTCCTAATGCAGAAGAATTGATTTCCAGTCTGCTGCTAGCTAACAGTACCTTTATTGGACCCTAAACTGATCAGACAATACATAGCCCACACTTTTGGACATTTATAATAAAAAAGCTTTTATTTTTCAATTGAAACAAATGCACCATCCTGCACTTGAAGGCTATAATGAGCCATAAGCATATTCCAAGGTGTATCAATGGCAACAGATTTGTTTCACCTCCACTGAGAAGTTACATAATGCACTCTTAATCAGTAAAGAAAAATTAAACTCAGCCTTCTCAAAGCTTCTGTACTGTGTGATTCTTGGTTATTGTACAGTTCCACAGTCAGACCAAGAGTCTGCAGTGTTTGCAGAGAGTGTAGTCAATCAATAGTACTGTTTAATCATCATCATCCTCCTCTTCCTCCTCCTCCTCAAAACTGTCTTCAAAGCCCTCACTATCTTCCTGGTCCTCATCACCTTCTATTGCTGTATCCCACTGTGGATGATTTTCTGGCACTGGTTTTGCTTCATGAACTTCCAGCTGTAATTGGATACAGAATAAAGAAAAAGAGTAAAAAGGGTTAGAGACAATACACACACAAAAAAAAAGGAAAATAAAATTAAAAAAAATATATACCCCACCCAAAACAGTTAAAAAAATTAACTGCAAACTGAACCAACCAACGCCAAAACAAAAGCAGCCAAACAAGAACACCCCAAACCAAAAACAAGGCATGGCAGATTTTTCTCATGCACTGGGTGCATCAAGGACTAAGGGCAGGGAAATGGGCTGGCACTCCTCAGCTTAACACCAGAGCCAACCATGCCAGAGAACCTGAATAGATGTGAGAGTGTGCATTAGAACATCACAAACTTTAGCCCTGTTCCTCATACAACTGCCACTCCTCAGCATCAGGCTACAACCACTCCCTGGCACCAGTTGAAAAACTAGGTCAGCTTGAATTCTTCAAGACCACAGGATCTGGGGGGTTCAGTAGCCATATGAAGTAGCTTTCAATATAATACAAATAAATAACACAATGAAACATCACCTTCAATGGTTTAATCTGGTCCAAACCCATATATGAATCTGATCTTAAATAAACTGTGTACTGATAGTTTCCAGGCTTGCCTGGTGCTGGGAACTTCAGCTCTACCTGCAAAAAAATCCACACAGTAAATCTTACTGCTTTTCAATGACACAGTACCCAAGTACTCTAATGAGCAATAAATGCTACCACCAAATAATACTTTTTTTTTTTTCCCTTTAAAAGTTTTATTTTCTTACAACTGCACTTCTTTCAAAATCTTTATGTAATAAAATACCTGCAGAAGAGACAGAATACCCAAGCACAGTATTTTCCATGGAAGTTGTATAATGAAGTGACATTTTTTCTGAATTAGAGCAAGTTACTCTACCTTAAGCATAAAATTTCACTGTGGTGTCTGCTTTCTAAATATCAAACACCCCAACAAGTTGAAATATTTTGTCTGCTGAAAGTATTAGCTTAACTCTACTGTTATTTAAAACTGAACATAAAGTCTAGTTTGAAAGAACAAAACACACAAAAATAATTCCATTTTTCCTAAAAGCAAAGAACACAGCCAAAGGTTACAGTCTCAGAAAGGTTCTTATGAGCCAAGGCCAATTAATTTGACACAGACTCTCCTTGACACAAAAAACACTTATTATTTCTCACATGTTTGAATAACTATCTTTAAAAATTATCACTGTGTATGAATACTGGTTTTCATCAGCTTTTGATATCGGGGGGGAAAAAATCTGCAAATAAACTTTAAAGTTGTCTTTTTTTTTTTTCCCTCCATTATCAATTTTCAGCTAAAAGGCTCTTTTCTACATTTGTCAGGAGAGGAAAATGTGTCTTCCATCTTAAGAGGCAAGTAAAAAAAAATAATCTAAATGTATTTACATATCATAAGACACTTCCATACAGTTTTGTAACTCCAAAAAATTCTTCCAGTACTTTACCTCTTCTTTCTCTTTGAGTGTACACACATGATATGGCATACATATTAGCATCTGCTCCTTCCTATCTGCAATGTACAGCCACCACCACTCTTGCTTTTCCTGGGGTAAAATGAAGAAAAAGCCAACAACAAATAGGATTATTGTCATCATATAAAAACACAACCTTAGTGGTTAGCTTAATACTTCAGCAGAAACCCAGCCTGGGTAAAAACATCAGCACAGGAAGCAAGGAATGCCAAAACACAGAGTACTCCTCCCAGTAAACAGCTTCTTGAGGAAAGTATTCCTGCCCCACTTCTCTCCCCTCACAAAGAGTGGGAAGGGCTGGAAGTTGGAATTGGGATACACCAAGGTTTCCCTGCAGGGAAACATGTGCAGCAGGCAATACTGGTGTTTGGAAAGGACACTAAACAACTGCTACTTGGCACAGCAGCTTTCAGAACAGCTACAGGCCCCAAAGGCCTTGCCACTGCAGGCAGCAGAGTTTCTAAACTAAAATTAATTAATTAAGTGCAGTCCCTCACAAAAGACAGCAGCACTGCACACAAATAATAGTTTCTCTCTCAATCAGAGTCAGATTGAAGACTGTGATGCAGCTCAGCAGGACAAAAGGGAAAGCCAACAGCTCTTCAACATCAACTGCTCTTCATTTCATCACTATTCCTTCTTGGTGAAACCCCTGGCACACATTTCAGGCAACATCTACTTTGTTTGAATAGAAGTTAATACCTTTCCATTGCAAAGAAGTTAGTTGAGCACTGAAAAACAAGTTTCCATTCCTTCACCTCCTTAAGTCTCCTTTTTTTTTTATGCCTAGCTGGTGGTGGGGGGAGGAGATGGGTAATAATCACAACAGCACAGGCCTACCCTCAGGAAAAAGAAAAGGAAAACCCCCACACCTTTTAGACAGCCCAATGCTACACTGCTGAACCCTGCTCCAAAACACTTTTTACACACCCCTGATAATCTGATAAAATTAATTCTGTATTTCCATGTCCATTTCACAGTGTATAAAAGCAACTGCAGCAGAGTAAAGGAACAGCATTCCTTCACATATATAGAACAGGTACTGAGAACAGGACAAAAACATATTAATTTACTATTTAAGACCAGAATTTGTAGAATTAGAATTTATCCCTTCTACAACTACTGTAAGTGATTTTCTTTATGGAAAAAAAGTCCCATATCATTACAAAGTGTAAGTTATCTGTAAGTTTCAACAATATACAAATAAAATATAATATCTGCTTGACAGCTGTAGCAACAAATAATCTTCTGCAGTTCAAGTATTTATTTCTTAGCCAAGGGGCCCTGAGGAATAGAAAGATAAGCAGCATAAATAGTACAGATGAACAAGAACTACAGAAGCCAGATCCATTACAGAAATGGCTTCTTGACATTTTGGGTCTATAAGGACTCTGACCATAGAAAAAATAAGGATTGCATTTCTATCAATAGATTATTTTTGAATTTACCAAAACACTGTGCTGACCGACTTCCTATACAGTGTCCATCATCAATGGCAAGGAATGTTGTTTTTTTTAGGACAAGATCAAAACTATCAGCTGAAAGAAATATCAGACAAATTATATTAATTGATGTAATGCTCAAAGGAATTTATACAGAAAACTCTTTGGAAGTAAAGCTCCTGATCCCAAAGTGGCACTGCTTTTTTACAGAAAGGCCAACTGTGCAGGAGTGTCATCTTCCTCTCTCTTATTGGGTGGAATTTAAAGTTTCTGCCTGTGAGAATCTGGCAAGCTCCCATGCAAGTGGGCAAAATGCCCTTTAACAGATGGGTGCAAGGTTTGGTGTGCCAGGGAACCAGCATGTTCATGAACCTAGAAGGAACACCAGGGCCAGTTTCTACCTTAAAAATGTCAAAACTATACAATCTGTGCAGTTTCTGGATCCATGGGTGCAGAAGCAGAAGATAATTATTTAGGAAACTGCACAGATTAAAGATGCATCTCTGGCAGGGTAACCAACTGCCCAAAAGCTTACATGAAACAATCTTGAGGCTACCTCCTGAAAATGTGTATATGAGGCTCAGCTACACCCAAACACTATCAATCTTGGAAAGCCAGTACTGTATTTTACCTGAACTATACATCTCTGAACTGGCCATGATGACAATACTAATAATATTCTAAATACAGATGAAAAAAGTAACAACTGGAGAGCATAACAGATTTTGTTCTTTGATGCTGCAAATCAATTCTATCTGAACATGCTCCAGCTACAGCACTTAATGCAGCTACTTTCAACTTCCAGGAGATCAGTGAAGAGATAGTGAAAAATTTACAGCTGCAGTACTGTGAAAGAATAAGAGTGTATCTTCAGAGTTTGAGCATTCAGTACAGCTGTAGATGTATTTTTTTTTTTAGCATAGTACTGTACTTGGGTTTTATCAGAGCCCATCAGCAGGTGGGTTACACACAGCTGAAGCTTAAGCAGCTTGGCACAGAGTAAATATAAGAAAAGTCTCCAAGCACCCTCAAGTTCAGTAAAAAAGAAATACAAATAGTTAGCACCCCTGGGGCACTGGGCATAGCACATACTCAGATTGAGCTCAGGCTGATGACCAAAGCCAGCTGCCTTTGCAACAAGGAGGAATTAAGATTCTGCTGAATATCTGACATGGTCTAAGGCAGCCAGAAGACCCAAATGCCAGCACACCCTTTGGTGTGATGCTGGAGTGCTGCTTGCAAGTGTGCTGATAGATGGGATGATGCCTAATGCTGCATGTTCTTGATTCTTGTGTTTCACAACTATCACTTACCTCAGGAAAAAAAAGACTGTAAACTGGATGTGTTATCTTTGACTTTGTTTCAAGAAGGGCTCGTTCCTTCCTCTGTATACTTTGCTGTAATTCTTGCCACTCCTGTCAAAAAAAAAGTTGAGTTACCATACACTAGTCATCATTACAAAAAAAAAACCAAACAAACATTTTAGCCTGTGGAAATGATAGATATGACAAGTTCTTGTGCTACACTACACATTATAGAAGTGAAAGGCATGTAGAGATTGAGAAAAATTAATAAATAAAAAGCAGAGCAACAGTGAAACTAGGGAGACCATTCATGTAAATATTAAAAAAAAACAAACCCAAACATTCCAAACACAGATCTGCATGGTTTGCACACATTCTCCTGAACCTGGGCTGTAAGAGTCCTGGTTACAAGCTTGATGAGTCTTTGTGCATCAGAAGCTTATTGTCAAACTGAACAGGACTTCCAGCTGTCACTGCTAAGTTTTCCACTCTGAGACCTGTGGAGCAGAACTTGTCTACACCACAGTGCCACATAATTAAAATGACAGTTTTCAATTACTGAATTCTTAATAGCTAGTACAGTTTAATAAGCACACGACCATGCTCAACTATTTCATGTTTGTAGTAGGTATTCTATATTTTGCAGGAAGCAACAGCCACTGCATGTACAGAACAAAGTTCAAAGGAGAGACTTTCTCTCCAAATCTGCAGCAATAATCAACTGAAGCTGAAGGAAACATGACAAACTTTTCCTGAACTGATGCTTTTTTTCTCATGTTGTACTTAAGTTTTCTGTCTTTGCCACAAAGACTCTTCATTGCTCTCTCTGAAACAGACTTGCAGTGACAAAACTGTTACACCAAAATGAGGTCTGAAAACCTCTAGAGAACTGCTATTACTCCTTCATCTTAGTGTTGCCTAGCCTGAGGGGATGCTGGAGGATTAAAATGCATTTTCTCTGAAGCCCACAGGCAACATTACCCTTCAAGAAAAAGTAAGGCTTACAGCTTCATCATCTTTGTTTTGCTTCTCGTCTTGTTCTCTATCAGAGTCTCTGTCACTTCCATCATCTTTTTCACTCTGAGAGTCCCTGTTTGTTTCTTCTTCTTCAGATTCACTTCCTTTATCAGAGACCTCCTCCTCTTCCTCCTTTGCAACTACTTCCTAATGGGAAAGGAGAAAGAACAAAAGCAAAACACCAACAAAAGCCCTCTAACTCAGTCTGTCTGCATACTGCAGTATGTAGCATTCACATTGATCTACACTCATGTCCCAGAGCATGCCTACAGTGGAGATCCATCCTTTTCACCTCCTGTGCTAAGAGCAGGGAAGCTATTTTCCTTCTCCATATGGCACCCACAACACAAAGCAGAGAAAACAGTATTTGATTCTGGGATCACATTTCAAAAGTCACAATGAAAATTAGAGAGAATATCAGGAAGTACCTACAACATAGCCCATGAGGTAGAGAAAATACCATGCAGTGGGAGCATAAAAGCACCAAAGCTACTTCATTTAATAAAGTTTCATTCTGGTGTTGTTTTTTGGTTGGCTGGTTTTTTGTGTTGTGGGTTTTTTTGTTTGTTTCTGTTGATTTGTTGTTGTAGTGGGGGTTTTGGTTCTTTGTTGGTTTTTTTTGTTTCCCTTTAAAGGAAAAACAGAAGGCACAGAACAATTCACCTCTCAGAAGGCAGCATAACAAAAGAACAGTAAAAAGGGACTCTATGAAGCTAGACTTCTAAAGCAGTTGAGCATCACTTTCAGCAGGCCACTGGAAACTACTGTGATGGCTCCCTGATTATTTTACCAGAAGGTTTTAAATGCAAAGTTAATTAAAAAAAAAAAAAAAAAAAAGAAGGAAAAGCTATTTTGGGAGCTATGCTTTACAAAAGCATAGAATGCAATGTAACATATTCAATACCCATCAGATTAGGACCAACAAAGTGAACAAAATACTAAAATATCAATGAATCCATGAGCTACCCCATTAGCTTGTTTTTGCTTCTGCTGTTTCGGAGGCTGCAATGAAGGAGGCACAGGTTTCTTTTTCAATGGCTTCTTTTTCTTTGATTTTGAAGCTTTCTTGGTTCCTTTATTCTTCTGCTGCCATCCTTTGCTCTTAACTTTGTTGCCATCTCCTTGCTGCAGGAAAGCAGTAGTTAAAATATTTATTCTATTCATTAGATTTCAGACATTCCCTGTACTTTAAGCATTTTAAACTAAGAAACAAAGTTAGAAAGCATAGCCCAAGAGACACTTCAGTAGGCATTTCTGGAAAAGAGAAAAAAAAAAAAAGCTTGAGAAGCACACAATTAGCAACTCAAGGTCTGAAAGAAAGTTCTCTCTAGCCAGCAAGAAGAACATTCATTCTTCACTTACCCCATCTTCTGTTGGCTGCTCTTCTGCTGCACATATAGACTGCTCCTTTTCAAACACTTCCTGGTTGGAGAAAGATGTGAAAACTATTAATGCCACTCTGTACCAAAAGAGCAAACTGTTAATTTTTATATTTGAACTTAAATTAAATTACCTTAATCAGGTCTGAAGGTTTTACTCATTATGGCAAATTCTTTTATCAGTGACAAACACAACAGGGGATTAACATATCAAAATTAAACACTATTTTGAATATTTAGTCTAGGATTTTTCCATCATTAACATTATAAAGAAACTCAGTCACAACATTTAATCTTCTTCCAAAGAACCAATCCATTTTTAGAGAGCACAGAAATCCTGTATCACTAAAGCAAACAGTAGTAAAATGCTAATTCTGCTCCAGTTGCCAGAGCATTAAAAACTTCAACACTGCACTGCTGAGTAGCAGGGACACAGGACACCAAATCAAACCAGAGATTGGAAATGTTAGCACTAACATAGTGTTTTGCTTATGGAGAACATCTCTGTGCAAATGGAACTTTTTCCATGCATGTCTGTCTTCAAAACTTAGTATATGCCACTTAAAAATACATATATATATAAATATCTA
>JANHGL010016643.1:106197-117288 GCA_024611195.1 Ceyx melanurus
TTTTAATTATTCTTTAAATATATAAGGAAAGGTCAAGTGCTTTTCTTGGAACCTTTCAGTGCTGTCCAGGCTTAGAAGTCAGCAAAGACTTTCTGGAAGAAGTCTAGTTTGTAAAACTACTTAAACAGCAGCACAGATTTGCACTACTACAGCATTACCTGGAGGAAAGACTGACTTCAGCAGCACAAAGCATATTAACAGCTTCAGATCACCACTATCTTACTCAACATGTCATTTTTATGATCATAAAAACAAGCAGGTTATCATGTTTACTGTACTTTGTGTGGACCACAAAGCAATACAAGTAGCACAGCAGCACACAAGCTCTGTTCCAGTTTCAGCAGCCTAGCCCACCCTCTGCTTCACAAGTTCCTCTTGCCCTACTCCTTTCTTGGTAGCAGGAGTGGTTTACACTGCTCACTACTCAAAGTGCTTGAGAAGTCATAGATCTTCCTGAAGAAACAGGAGGATCCATTTTGTCCTTAGGAATGCTTGACAAATGAGCCCTACCTAGACCTAACCTTGTTGTTTCAGATTCCAGAGGATCCAGTAGCTCTCCAATAGAAAACCCAAGGGAGATTCTGTGTCATTTTTTACATGCTCCTGGGGAAAGAGACACATCTGCTGGGGATGGGCAACTCTGGAGGGAAGGGGAAGAGATGCACCTGGAATTATATATAGAAGTTTTTATCACTACAGTCTTGCTTCAGTTGCAGCAAAGAGAAAGAAACACCCAACACAAAATAAACTATTTTCATCTTTACTACTATCTAAAACATATATAAGTTTAAAAATATGATGTAAACCATCAGTTTTCCATCAATCTTCCTCAAACAGTAGGAAGTCTATCCTAGTCTCCTGAATCCTTTCTGCCTTCAAGCTCCTAAGAAAAGCAAAGACAGCAAATCTAAAATACAGCCCCAGTGGAATCTGGCAGAAAAACAACTATGAGAAAATGCATGAGAAACATCCTGCCCAGCAGACACACACAGTGCACCCAGAGTGCTGCTTGGTTTCAACAGCACTTCTTTCAGCAAGGAACTTGGAGGGATGGATTTCTGCAGCCTCAAAAATACCAAGATCTTTCAAGACAGACTTTCACTGAATTTATTACAGCAAGTCATCCTCTCCCTACCCATCCTGGAGTCTTACACCTGTGAAGCACACAGAGATGCCAGTGATGCACACAGCATGCAAGCCCTGGGTACAGGTCACAAGCCCAGGGTAGCAGGGCTCAGTACAACTGTGGTCCCAGGCTCTGCTGAAATGCTGCCTTTGAGAGCTGCTGGGTTTTAGTCACAGTTCTATAGCTTTAACCTTCTGGTCTGAGCTCTGAGTGAGCCCCTGATTCCTTCCAGCAGCTATGTACACACATACATGGGCCAAACATCATGTCTTGGACTTTCTCCTGCTTCACCAATCACAAATTGAACAGTGGTATGGACAATTTATTTACTGAGGTCTTGAAGCATGGCTCTCTCAAGATTACTTTTTTAATCACAGAACCATTCCTCAGATAACAGGTGATAAGTACAAGGCTGCCCTGCTGCCTTACTATATTGTTTTTGCAAAACTGTATTGACATTTGCCTTGAAAATTCTTGTTAAACAGACTCCACATGGCTGTAGTATGGTATCCAGGAATAATTGAATTATCACGAGCTTAGGGAAAAAGCCCTACACTTACTTGCAAAAGAAATCACTGACAAACACTGATAACCATGTTTTAAAGCAATAAACTCATCTTCCCCAGCAATTAAGAGGCAAGATTCAAACTCGAGGCAACTCACAGTCAGCAACTCCTCTGAAGTACTAAATATTTTAAAACCTTATTATAATAAGATTGATTTCTGGCATAAAATCCCAAATTATGAGGCATGAAACCTCATTACCTCAAGTTTATCTATGAGGAGGTCATGTCCAAGTGAAGACTCTTCACAAGAATGCTAATAGGTGAACAGTCTGACCCTAGTTGTTTCCAAATATTTTTTTTCCATCTAGTAAATATTCACAGAATTATTTTTTAATGTGTTTTGAGTAACATGTTGTTAACTATTAAAACTCCAAACAGCCCATGAACTGTGAAAGGCCTTAAGAGCAAGGCTGATCCTCTTCCTCAGCATATTTTGCAGCAATTAGATTAAGCTTGAAAGGCACAAAAAGTATCTCAATTTTTCATACTTGCTGACCAAAAGGTAGCATCTGTTGCTAACAGCTTTAATAAACAGTAACATGATTCACCATCCTGGAAGTTAACTTCAGAGTTTACTTAAGTGTTTGTGTTTAGTTAGTCTCACTGGCCTCAGGGCACAGCTCCTCAGCACTTACTCCTCCACGGGCCATTCCCAAACACTCTCCTCCTATTGGTATCCATCTGTGTGTGCTCACAAAACCAGCAGGGGGACTAACTACACTCATTTTTGAGCCACATCACCTAAATGATCATATTCACAGATCTTGGACCTGCAGGTGCATTAGCAAAGCTTTAACGGAATCCGAATCAGGAAACTGGCCTTTTTAATAAGAAATTATTCTTCTTATTAATTATTAATTAATTCTTATTAATAAGAAATAAGAAAAAACGTGATTTCAAAGTCAACAATTTTGGTGAAATCAACAACACTGGGTTCCTACACTTACAGATCCTTAATTATTTTCTTTATTTTAGCAGTTTGGTGCAGCGCTGAAACCAGAATTCATTCAATCCAAAACAAGTTTAGAAAAATAATAATTAAAAAAAAATAAAATAAAAAAAAATAACCTTTTGAAATGTTTCTCTTGAAAGTCTTTCATGATAAGCATCTAACTACTGCACAAACAGCAATGACTAGAAGACAGTGAGAGGCAAATTCTCAGAGCAGAACACAAATGCCAGGAGTGCCACAGCAATCTGTGTTGGAGCTACAACACTCACATTTCACTGTAAGTAACCTGGGTAAAGGTGTAAATTAAGCTTCTGGACAGTATTAACTTATTCAGAGCAGCAAAGGTATCCTGAAGAATTGTAAAGACTGAGCAAGGGGGCTACAGAATGGCACAGGGAATTCAGGGTATGAAGAAGTAGAGGGACAGGGAGCACCTCAGTTTACACATGTAAGGATGAGCTTAGGCTGGCCACTACTTCTTAGAAATGTGATCTTGGGGTTGTGAGAAACTGGTTTATTAAAATCTCTGCTGAATGCTTTATTATTAAATGTTTAGAGCATTTCTGTGAAAAAAAAAAAAGAACATTAAAAAAAAAAAAGAACATTATCTCACCATAGCAGCTTCAGGTATGTCCAACTCTGAGGATGATGCACAGTCCCAGTCCCCATCTCTCAGAGAGAGACAACTAGAAAACATTTAGCTAAGGTGAACAAGGGCCATCCAATGTATGAGATTTATGTCCAAAAGACAAGTCACAAATCTTTTGGCTGGGAGAGAGAAAAGTGTAAAGAGAGGTAATGGAAGGCTGTAAAAAACCCTAAGTGACAGGCAGGATTGAATGTTTATTGCCTCTTCCAGCAGAGCAAATGAGGATCATCAAAATCAGGAGCAGATGCAAAGCAGAGGCAACTGTGGGCAGCAGAGCTGGTGAACTCCTGGCCAGAGAATGGCAGAGGTGCTGTGCTAAAATAATTGGACTGAAAACCACTGGAGACCAGAATATGCAAAGGAAGCATCATTTGTGATTGTCTTTATTCTCTAAGTGAGGCATACACTTTTATAATATCATGTGGAAAATAAGACATCTAACATTTACCCTGTGTATCCAGTCCCTTGTTTCTAAGTTAAAAAAAAATGAAACTTTACTGTAAACCTTTGTAGAAATCAGAGTGCTAGCAAATATCCTGATTTCAACTAGCTCAAGCAGTCAACCAAGAGAAAGGCATCTTTTCAATCTAAAATGCATCACCTCCTGCAAATATATACTTAGAATGCTTTAAAGTCATTCTCTGCTCACAGGAAATATCAAGTTAAAATCTGAAAACACTTCTTCAATCTTCTCCATTGTGCAATTACTTTAAAACTGTTGCAGACAAATCTCTTTTTGCTTGGGAAAGAAATTAAGAAATTAATAAGTTTAGCCTGTATATCCTGGAGTTCAGTGTCATCTACATCACTAGTCAAGATCCCCTTGCAGCAAGTAGAAAATGAACAAGGAATGTAATAAAACTTCTACAGCACTGTCTTCATAGGCTGCCATAACAAAGGTTGATTATTTATTTTTTTTTAGAAACAGCTTTATTCTCATGCACATATAATGAGAGATAAAGCTCTTGTAATAGCTTGATCTTTATCTTGCAACAAAAAGCTTTTCAGAATTAAGTGCTCTGGACAGTCTTGAAGCTACTCAAATTCTAAAACAGGATTATTAATTTTATTTTACTGCTAGGTGCCTACAATGCTTATAGTGAGATAATTCTAAAAAAAATCCAGGAAGAGACATATCTTTTTTCTAATAACAGTGCAGTTTAGATAACTGTCCAAATGCTTTGTTTTGCAAAGTATTTTTAGAGATAATTGCTAGGCATTACAAATGACATCTTATGAAGTTTGCTATTACTTTAAATGTTTCTGAAAAAAAAATCAAAACCAATAAAAAAAAGCAACCACCAAACCTACTGCTTCAAACCAGCAGTATAATAAAAACAAAACAGTATTATCATTATCATATTATAGTTTCCCTATTACCTATCACCTAATAAGCTGTATTTTTCTGAACTTGAAGTGGTTTAAGTTAACCACAGTAACTCAATCTCTCAATACCTCCAAAACTATTTGTATGTAATAATATGTAATAATATTCTTAAAAATGAGTTCTACTGACTCTCCTCCCACTTCTGACACAATGCTCAAAGGTTACACTCAGAGGAAAGGATAAGCACAGACAGATGGGCACAAAAAGCTTATCCTCATGGAGATCAAGTTTTCACACCCATGCTCATCCACCATCCCTCAGCAATCAGCACAGCATCCTGGGCTTGTGCCCTGTCCTTTCCCAGCATCCTGACATTTCAGCCTGTGCCACCAGGACCAAAAGGCTGTCAAATGTTTCTGAAGGAAGGTAAACAAGATTTCAGTGGGCTGTGAGCAAGGACAGGGGTCACAGTTGCATCCAATCTTGCCTCACCAGAGGCTGAGAAGCAGCTCAGAAGTGTTCTACCCTGGAGTAAAAAGGCAGCACATTAGGCAGTACTGAGATGCCCTTCATGTAAAAGATGATGCCCTTTTTTTAACATCATTTGTAAAATGCCCTTCCTCTCCCCAGCTACTCTACTGTACAAGCAGCTGCTATTCCATTACAGAGCAGACAGAAATGCTGCCTGGATTCTCTGCATAGGCTTGAGTCACATCTAGGCTGCAGACCTTAAGGAGCCAAATAAACTTTAGAGCCTCAGTTCCTCTACTTCCTAAGTAGATTAATATGGATTTCTGAAGACAGCCTTGAGATCTACAGATGAAAAATGGGCCAAAAAATTACAGAGTAGCCTTCATATTTACATGACTGCATAGGAACAGTGAGTATAGTGCACGGATATACAGAGAAGTGTGGCAATGGTTTATTGTCTTAGATAACAAAAGACTTTCTCAGCACTTCTAATCAATGTTTTGGACATGGTGCCAAGTGCTACCTATCTACAGGAGTATACCAAAAAACCCTATTGCTTCAAAACTGCAATACAGCAAAAAGCTAACAAAATAGTGTTAAGCATCACTATTCTATTCCCCCTTTTAATAGTCACCTAGTCAGCTCTCTTTTCTGTAAGTATTTCTGTCCCTTGCCCAGTCTCAGCACAAAAAGGCTGGAGTGGAAAAGGAGTTTCCAACTGCCCATGCCACCTCCCAGAGGCATGACACCTTCAAAGACCAGCAGGGAATAACCATTTGGAACCAAATGGTTCCAAAACAAACAAGTTTGGTTTGTCATCATTTTGGTTGGTTGGTTTGGGTTGGGTTTTTTTGGTATTAGCCTCACATTCAAGAAAAGTTCAGCTACATGTCAGAAACAGAAACATGGGAGAGGGGAGGGTGTAGGGAAAAAATGAAGTGAGCAACAGGACAACACAGAGCCAGGGGTGGGGACTGACAAAGAGACAACCCAGGTGTTGTATGGATTGCTACCACAAAGTAAACTGAACAGCTTCTACCCATTTCATACCAGTATTGTTTCCCAGCCATGGGAATGCAGCAGCTCAGATCCTGTTTATTAATTTCCATTCTTACAGTAGGATTTTCTGTTCTGACACTCCAAGGAAGATCTATGTCCCAAGCAGAACAGCTCCTGCAGGCTCTTTTTTCTCTTGCAGTGTCTTCTCTGAGACAGCTTCCAGTAACAGCATCCCTGCATCCACAGCTATTATTATTGCAAGTGCAACAACATGAAGGTAATTCTGATGGCACTTCAGCCATCCCTAACTTCTGAGCAAAAAGACATCCTTTCCTCAACTTTTTGAAAAAAAAACTTTTCAATTCTCCTTTCAGAAAATACTTCTTAGTTAAGAAATTAGTCTCACTAGAGTAACTTCTTAGCAACCACACTTTTGTTCAAAATCAAGAACCCTTGCAATGGTTTTCCTCACAGTAAAGTTGTAACAATATTTACCCAAAATAGTGTGTATCTATATCTACTCATGAGACAATGTGGGTTTTTACTAATAAAACACACATACACATGTATGTTTTAAAGGTACAAGTCAAGGATAAACAACACAGTAGTTTCACCACCACCACCAAAGAAAGAATCAGGTCTTCTCCCATCCCAGCTCAGACACATCCAGGACCATCCCAAACACCCACAAAGTGAATCCTGCCCAGAAACTCAACAGTAATGCACAAAAAAAAAAAAGTGCCAAAGATTACTTTTAGCTCAAATTAATTTCTTCCAGTCTCTCACACTTCTTGGGTGCTCCATCTGGCACAAGAGAAGGGGAGAAGCACTCTGTTAGAGCTCTGCTACCTTGGAGCAGTGAGGAAACTGTAGCCCAGGACACAAAGCTGAACAATTAACCTTTTGCAGGAGGGTTATTAGCTCTCCAATGCACACCAAGGAGATAAAGTCATCGGGACAAATCCATTTTACAAAGTCAATTACCTGTTTGCTTGGTTTATTAAAGCTGAAGTAATGAAGTTATAGGACCAGAGGAAAACACTCCCAGATAGAAACACACTGACTGCTGCTGCAGCTGCAGCAACCCTTCAGATGGACTCTCCCAGCCCACCTGGGGAAAGCAGTTTATTTTTCAAAGAACCAAGAGAAAAAAAATAATAAAAACACCTACAGCACAGAAACACTAAAATGCTCCAGACCATCAGGAATTCCCAGATTTTTGGTGCTAAACCTTACTCTGAGCCATGAATGTTTTGGTATTTCCTTCCTCTCCCTCCACTGATGCTCTCTGCTGTAGCAAGCAGCAGCAGCCCACAGCAGTGAGAAGGGAGCAGCAGGCAGGGATGGCTCCACCTCCTCACCACCAGCATCTCATTCTTGCTTCAGACTGGTTCTAGTCTGCTCTCACAAAGCTATGTGGCTGAAGCTCATCTTCCCACACAGCTTTTACCAAAAAAGGAATCTGCTCTGTGTCTTTTTCAGTGCTCTGGATTGCAGTGCCAAAGGGTCTCACAGTGGAAAGGACAGGCATGGGATCAGTCTCCTCACTCGTGTCAGACACAAACAGTTCCCCTGAACCTCACCAGCTCTGCCCTGGGGCCACAGAGGCATCTCTCTAGCACAGCAAGACAAAACACCATTCCAGGACAAAAATGTTTGCTGGTCCTGTACAGAGAGGCCAGAGATCCTAGCAGAGCTTATCAAGTGTCACCCTGTGCTGCACCCCACTGCCTGGAAAACCTGCTCTGAATTAGTATCAAAAATGAACATATCTTATAAAAAAACTAGGTATATCCTGTGCATTGCAGTTATCAGAAGCTACCAGGGTGGAAAATTTCTCTTCTGAAAACACAGGGATTATCTTAGCTTCCAAAATTATACATGTGCTTTGGTTTGGTTTCAGTGAACCCTTCTGAAAACAAAGTTAGGGCTAAACAATCAGTACCCTGCATCATCACAGGGTTTGCATTTATTCCTGAAACTCAGTCCAAACGCTGGAACAGGTGTGGCTCAACACACACAGAGTTGCACAACTCAGAGGATTTTGCTGAAAACAAGTGGCACAAAGAGCCAGACATTTAAAGGCCTGGAACACTAGTGAAGCACCAGAGCACTCCAGCACTCCAATGTCCCCTCACACCTCAACTCTTCTTTAAGAGGGGCCAGCAGAACACAACTCACCCAGAGAGCTGCCAGCACATTAGGCAACTGTGTGCTACAAACTGCACTCTACTCGCTTTCTTTTTTAATCCAGTAAGATAATTATGAGGCAGAAATCATCCTTTCATTTCTATTCATTGCCATGTCTAGTGATTTTCACTTGGTTGACCCATTTTTATACCAACAGCATAATAGAATTTACCTTGTGTTTTGGAAAGTATGGTCTGATACAGCTTTGTAAGAGGCTAGCACTAATTGAAGGATGATGTGCAGGAGGCTCTCCACATGCTCAGAACCCTGGCTAGAGGGAAAGAAATAAGTGATGTTTAATGGCAGGCCTATTTGGCAACTGGGTGCAATCCATACGGCCATCTCCCAAAGTCAGTTTTTCTTTTCTGCCATTCTCTAAGGATAGCTGAAGATCATCTAGAAGACTAGGATAGT
This sequence comes from Ceyx melanurus, assembly GCA_024611195.1. Taxonomy (NCBI): domain Eukaryota; kingdom Metazoa; phylum Chordata; class Aves; order Coraciiformes; family Alcedinidae; genus Ceyx; species Ceyx melanurus. Next base: position 114,892 of record JANHGL010016643.1, read on the forward strand.
GTTGCCAACTTTGACAGCATTTCTACAGCTTTTTTTGTTTCTGTCAGCCCCCTGAAACTGAAGCTAACAGGCCTGAGTGCCACTGCTGGTGCTACCATTCACACAGCATCTCCATTCAGTTGCATGTTTTCCAAAGCAGCAGCCATAGAGAACTCCAGGGAAGTAAAACATTATACAAGAGAAAGAGCAATTTTGTCCTCCACTGCCTCCCACTCTTCACCAGCAGAAAAACAAAACCCCAGAGTTCTGGAGAAGTGCTCTCTCTCTGATCCTCCACCTTTTAAAAACAACTCAATAGTTACTCTATGTCTTCAACAGCAGTAACACCTCCACCAGCAACAGTCAGGACTCTGCAAGGCAGGGAACCTTTCTGTCCAACAGAAAAACCTCGTATCTGGAGGGCAGAGACCAACCTTCCAAAGAGGTTCTCTAGCCACAGCCCTGACAGAAACTGCAGGCATGTTTGTCAGCAACCAAGACTGTAAACAGCTAAGATTTAGCATGAAAACAGCATTTGTTCTAGCTTCTTTTTTTCTGCTTACTCCATACTAGAATGCATAGGAGTAAGACTTCATCATTGAGTGTTCCTTTTACAGAACCATGCAAGCCATTTAAAACCTTGTACAAAAACACTAAATAACCACCAGAGACTGAACATAAAAAGGTGCAGTGAACAAAAAGGATCCTTCTTAGGCTGCAAAACACAAAGTGTTCTGAAAAGGTCAGTAGTTTCAGAGATGAGAGTGGCAATCAAGCATCCCTGTTCTACTGAGCCCTTCATACCCTGCCTTTCAACACTATTTCTCCAGCCTTTTCCCACCTCTGCAGTTGTGTTTCTGCACAGCCGAGGTACAAAAACACCACTTTCTTCCAAGAACAGAGGGATGCAGGAATGACAAAGAGAGAAGTGACCGCGGAAATTCAATCTGCAACTATCTAGAGAAACTTTCTAACGTCCCTTGGGGCCACAAAGCATCATCCCGAGCAGTGGAACAGAAACACTTCGGGTCGCAACAGGGGAAAAACAGCAGCCCCCGTTTCTCACTCTGCATGACCTTATGGCATGTAAGAGCATAGCCTGGTAACTTGGTCCTCTTCGGCCTCAGCTCAAAGAGTTTATTCCTTTCCCACGGTGAAAATGTAGGTCAGCCGCCCTTAACACACCCCGCGAAAGCGAGGGGGATAAAGAAATAAAATCAATAAATGACATAAACAAATACAGCCCCAAAGCAAAGCCTCAGAGCTGGCCGCAGCAATGACTCTGCAGGAGCCGCGGGGCGCTTTGGGGAACGCGGGCTCGGATCCTCCCCAAATGCCGCCGACTAAATGGCTGCCGGCGGCTCCAGCAGCACCCGGGGCCCTCCCCCTGAAGCGGCTCCAGCACCAGCCCGGTGCCCTCCTCCTGAGGCGGCTGAAGCAGCACCCGGTGCCCTCCCCCTGAAGCGGCTCCAGCACCAGCCCGGTGCCCTCCCCCTGAAGCGGCTGAAGCAGCACCCGGTGCCCTCCTCCTGAAGCGGCTGAAGCAGCAGCCCGGGGCCCTCCTCCTGAAGCGGCTCCAGCACCAGCCCGGTGCCGCCCTCCTGAAACGGTTGCCCCCGGGGGTCGCGCTCCCGGGCCGGGAGCCGCAGGCAGGCCAGCGCACACCGGGGCCGCTGCGGGCCCAGCCCGCTTCGCTCTGCGCGGCCACCGGCGAGGAGGGGGGAGGGGGAGAGAGAGGAGGAGCGGGGAGGGGGGGGGGAAGGGGGGAACGCCCTTGGCGCAGAAGGGAGGCACAGGCCGGGCCCGAGCCGCTCCTCACCGGCGTGCTGGTCCCGCGGCCACAGGTAGTATGTGGCGGGGATGACGATGAGCCCCACGAAGCTGGTGAGGAAGTAGAAGAACGTGTTGCCGCTGTCGTCGTACTGGAACTGCTGCCCCGCCATGGCCGCTCAGCGCCGCCACGGCCTCGCCTGCCCCCGCCGCTGGCGTCTCCGCCGGGCCCCGCTCTCCGCCGTCCCGTAGCGCGGGGCCGAAGCAGCCGCTCCAGGATCCCGCGAGAACGGGCGCTCTCCCGCCCCCCGCCGCCGCAGAAGGAGACGTGTCACTGTGCAGCCACCATCGCCCCTCGCGTCACGGGCCGCGCCCCCTCACACCCCCGCCCGCCCGCCATTGGCTCGCCCGCAAACACCGCCCCTCGCCTTCCGCCGCCTGAGGGGAGCCGGGGCGGCTTCTCCGCCTCCCTCCGCGTCCCTGCGCGCCGCCCATCCCCGATCCCCGCCCTGTCCCGGGGAGCGCCGGCAGCCGCGGGCGGGTGGCTGGAAGCAGCGACTTGCGGGGAGAGAGGCACCGCCCCCCGCCCTGTCTGGTCCCCCGCCGCCGCCGCCTCTGCCCCGCAAGATGGCGCCCCCGGCCCGCGGT
>JANHGL010016644.1:0-34071 GCA_024611195.1 Ceyx melanurus
CGACCGCGTACACTCTGAAAAGCATGTTTAGAGCGAAAAGTAACAGGTATTCCACTTCTGAAACAGATGATTTTTTGCCTCACCTATCAACAGGCTTGAATTGCAATTTGTACTGTGCTGCAAGACTAATCAATTTAATAGTCTTATGTAAGTGCAGACTAGCTGTGGCATTTTCAACCTCCTCACACATGGTGGTGACTCTAAACCAAATCCCAAACTTTTCAGGTTCATGTTCTGGGCAAGTACCACAAAGGGCCAGCTCTGGCTGCTGTGGACTGTGCATGCATAGCTCTGCTAAGCATTATTTGGATAAGTTGAGCACAAGATGGACAAGCAGATATACTAATTCCACACCTATCCTCTCAACCCCATGTGTGTAAGAATGCCCCATTCCTGCAGAATTCTGTTCTCAAATATCTTCATGCATGGCTACCCTAAAGAGACTTGACAGCTTACTGTCTTCTCCTCTTGGTCCAGACATCTTCAATTCTCCTTTGAGCTTTGAGAGTGATTGGACAAGAAATAACAACATCTCCTGTGGTCTATAATATCCCTGTGTTTTTTGATACCTCAGAATGCAATGAAGCTAAAACCAGTCAATAAACTTGTGAAAGGTTCTTCCCCATCAACTCAGAGGAGCCATTAGAGAGACAGAAGGAGGAAGTAACTGAGCCCAGAGCATAACTCTTCTCTTCTTATTCATATGCAAGCAAAGAAAAAATAATTATATTGGAAGTAGAAGAATAAAATTCTTTACTCAAGGAAGAAATGAAATTCCTTTTTCCACTCAACAACATGCACATGCATATCTGACCTAATTTTTTTGTAAACACAGGCTTTCTCCATGTTTCAATACACGTTTCTATAAAATGGACCTGTTTTTGTACATATTCTGTTCTGTGTTTTCTACCATTATTATTGTCTTTCTGCCTATGGTGGATGTATTTTTGAACTGCTGGTTTGGGCCGAGCCACTCTTTTCTTTCTTTTTCTTCTGATTTTCATAGCATGAGCATTTACTCAGGTAGAAATCCTGGCCTTGGTTTTTTTTGTTTTTTTTTTTTCCACAGTCCTGAAACTCATGAAGCAAAGAGCAAGTATAAAATGAAGACGAAAGCAGAGATTTCAGATCAGGCCAGTAGGTTTCTTCACCCTCTGCATACTTTTCCTGAAATTCAAGAGCTACACAAGACATGAGTTAGATTATGAAGATATCCTAATGCAACTTGGAAGGAATCCTAATTTCTCTTAAAGCCAAATTAGCTCCCTAGCACTGTTATGAGGAGACCACTGTCATCTAAGGCAGTGGGATTTCATTGCCCAGGTTATCTCAGCTGAACCATTCAACAGCTTTACCATTTCAACATTTGGGAGAAACAGTTGTAAGCTTTTAATGAAAGCAGACATTTACCACCCCCAAGTAGCTAAATAGGCTAAAAATAACCCTTGTATTGGTATTCCTAGGTTCCCTGAGGTTAGTGATATGTTTAATTTGCTGTCTGTTTGAATACAGGAACTCCCTTGACAGGTTTTTGACACTGGAAAGTTTTGTAGCAGGAAAGTCTAAGTAACATACCCACTCAGTCTCATTTTGTTGTCCTCTATAGTATTTTGCTCCTGTTTTGTTCATCAAATGAGGACCAACAAAGATTCCAAAGATCTGATAAGTTCTCTGTTATTCTTTATTTTCAAAATCAAAGCAGTCTCCAGCATTATTTTTTTTCCTGGTATTTTATTCTAAAAAAAAAAAAAAAAAAAAAAAAAAAAGTAAAAAAGAAATAAAAAGAATGAATTGAAGAACACTCTGAAGTGTTCACTGTTGTGAAGTTTTCTTTCTGAGGTTCTCCAGTTGAATTCTATTACATTCCTTCATTACTGATGATGGTCTGAAGCACTTTGCTTAATATAATAAAATGTAATGAAGTGTTCAGATGCCTATGATGAACTACAATGGGCTAAGTGTGATTGAGTTATGGTAGGATTCAGGTTTTCGTTGTTTGTTCCATATTAGTAGTTGTAGTGGCAGTAGCCACCCTGTTGAATGAAGATATTGAGCCCTGAGACTAGCAACTTTTGGGAAGTGATTTTCATATCAACTTTGATCTAGTAGGTTACCTGCTAAGCAGTCTAGAGGAAGGGTTACATGAGGAAAAAAACCTAGTACTTGGATATTGAACTTGATTCCCTTGAATAAGATGTTTCCTATCTTTTATATGGAAAATACATACCCTAAACATTATCTTCTCATTCTTGCTTGAGGTGCTCCAGATTGCATTTGCTACAAATGGTCCAGCTGACTAACTCTGTGAGATAGTTTAAAAATGTTTCCTTTAGCAAAACCAAGATTTACTTCTTCAGCAAAGTAAGGTTCCAGAGAAGTGCCCTCAGCATTGGTCTAGAGCTATAGTTTCTCTTAGGGGAGACTGAGCAACAGAGAAGGTTGCTGGAGACCAGTCCTCAAAGACACACTACACTGAGAAGAAATATGGAGAACTGCTCTTACTTGTTTGGGAAATGGCTAGAGGGTAGGATCACTTTTATTAGTCCTTATTGTGGTCTTAAGAATGCTCTAGGAATATCTGCTGCCCTTGTCTTTTTTTGGTGAGATAGGCATAGAATCCCAGCATGGGCATATGGTATCTGTACCCAGAGAATAATTAACACATCACAGAGAAGACTTGAAAAGAAAAAGCACCAGTAGTTCCTGAACTGAAAGCAAGGCTTAATAGTCAGGCAAATGGCATCATGTCTTTGCTGCTTGATTTCCATAGTGCTGCAGTGTGTTTGCACCCACGGGGGCTTCTGTATTCTGCTTCACTGCTTAGCCAGGGAGTGCCCCAGAGAGAAGGTCTGCACATGATTTGAAAACTCTTGAAGATATCTTGAGTTAGGCTGAGGTACATAGAATAAGTACATAGCTTGGAAGTATATATGTGAAGAAGCTGTATGATGACTACAAGTCAACTATAATTTACTGTCAGGAATATGCACAAGATCTTGGTATTCCTAGATTCCTAGATTGGTTAGAATCATAGTATTATAGAATCATAGATTCACTAAGGCTGGAAATGACCTTCAAGATCATCAAGTCCAGCTTCTACTAAACATTATCATGACCACTATACTATGTCCTGGAGTACCACACCTACATGTCCTTTGAACACCTCCAGGAACGGTGATTCCACCACCTCTTTGAGCAGCCTGTTCCAATGCCTCACCACACTTAGTAAAGAAACTTTTCCTAATATCCAGCCTAAAACTCCTCCTGCTTACTTATCCCCCAGTCAGCTACAAAATCTGAAGCTTTAAGAGGGGGATAAAACTCCTTCTGAACATTTCTGTTGGTCTTCTCTTTCATAGATTTAATTGGTACAATCTCTGGAATGAGGCACCCAGAAATGCAACGTTCTTGTGCCAAGGTGTCCCAGTCATACAGGCTGGCTTTATACTAACAAAGGAAACAGCACCAGTGCCTGTTCTCAGACTATGGGGCCAGCTGGCATTGTCTTGACATTTACATATCATTAAGCTTGCTTTATTTCCAAAACAGGGACTATTTCAAATAGTGATTTTAACAAAACCATGCTAGGGGCCATTCTTGCAATGTAACCATGTAAATGATTGAGTTTCAATGCCCAGAATATTGCCTGGCACTGGTTAATTTATTAGCATAGGTATAGTCATAGAAAGGAACCATTGTGTCCATAACTGGCAATATAATGCCTTCTTGATTTCAAGCCAGAATTTATTTTTGGCAGCCAAATTACTCCACAAATTCATGTCTGTTCTGTTCCTGTGTATTAGAATCACATTTGAGATAAAGATTAAAACAAGAGGGCAAATTAACAGGCTGCTTATCCATCTTCAGTGTTCGCATATTCTGGGTAAGAAATTAGAGGCTGCCTGTTCCCTTATTTGAGGTTTGATTTATGTTCTGAAGTTTAGTTGATCTGCACTACTTCATTTTTCATTTTAAAATAGACCCAAGGACCCTGACCCTCTTAAAAAGAAAGAGCATTAGCTTTGTGGTATTGCTGTACAAAAAGTAAACAGCCAGTTTTATGAGGAAAATGTCTTCAGGATGCATAACTCTCACATGCCAAAGCCTGAATGTGGGATACAGTTTGTGACAAAGTCACAAAATGAGGGACACACAAAAAAAAATCCAGTAAATTTAAAATGTGGTGAAACCCAGTCCTGTAGCATAAATAAGTCTTGCTGTAACCTCAAAATTATTATTCTTTATTTCTGATGTAAATTATTGTCAACAGTAAAAGTGTGGTACAGCCACATTTGTGTGGAATGCAGGAATCTGAGTTTAAAAATGGGTGTAGGGAAGGAATGTCTATGTTATATACCTATGTAGTTCTTGTTATTGTTCATGCAAATCTTGGTTTAGAAATGTCAACTGATTTTTTTACTTATATCACATATATTGGACTGATTCCTCAATAACAGAAACTGGATATCAACCTGAAATCAACCTGTAAAAATATAATTGAGGGGCATGTGGAGCTCTTCTGAATTCCACCAACTAAGAGTCTGGACTAATATTTTTTTTCTTTTTTCTTCTTTCTTTTTTTTTTTCCATGGTTTTATCTTCTTTTTTTTTTTTTTTAATTTTATTTTATTCCCCTTTTCTTTTCAATACAATAAAGTAGTTTTTATTCTAATCAACAATATGCAAATGAAAACTGATAAAGTATTATTTTATACAAAATTTATTTAATAAATTTATTCAATATAATGAAAACTACTGTAATTAGTTGCTTGGTTAAAGCAAGCCAATCATCTGGAATATTTATTTACGTATCTGAAACCTTGATGTAAATTGAAGCTTCTGAGGAAGTGCTAATGCAGCCTCTGCTGTGGGATAAGAGTGAAAGTTGTTAGTTGTGTAGCTAATGAGCAATTTCTGTTTCTTTCTTTACTAAGCATATGGATTCAAATCCATTTGTTGTCAGTAATGACCCATTTCTAATCCAGACAGATTTTACAGTTGAATAACACCTTTGACTTTGGTGAAATAATTCCTGGATTAATCTGCTGCAAGAAGAGAATCAGGCCCCAAATGATGCAGTTCTAATGAAACCCTTCTCCCTGATCCTGTCTCTGACCTCCCATACTTTATCTTCCAAAGATCAGCTTTGTGGTGTTAATTATGGGGTAAGTAAGCAGTTACTTCCTAGAGCAAATCAGCAAAAGTCCAGGTTTGCTCTAGAGGTCCTAAAGATCAGAGCTCTGTGTTTCTTCAGGTTTCAATTTACCAGGCTCAAAACACTTAAAAGCACAAGGAGGAGAGGCTGGGGAGTGATCAGTTTACAAGTGACCTGGGAGTTCACAGTCTCCATCCCGTGAAATTACAGCCCATATAACAAGTCTTCTGCAGACAGAACTGCTACAAATTAATTCTAGCATCTTTGTTTGGAGGAGAAAAACACCTCTGCTTTATCAGCAGTTCCCAGCCTGTCCACTGTAGTGCCAAACTGGTTTTTTCCATGAGGGATGTTCTGGACACGACACACACTTCACTATTCTGCCAAGCAGGCATACAGCATTTAACAATATTATAACTAGATGTGAGTAAAAACTGGTAGCCCACTACTACTAATCTCTTGCTGTTACTATTAAACTGAGTTCCTAACAAGTTTTCATGGTCTCAAAATTCTTCTGTGACCAGTATGAATTTAATGACATACAGAAGCATTTGAGAGAGTATATAGTGAGGAATGTGTTTTGTCATCACATATCATCCAATGTGCTTGATATCATTTTATAGGTGTGTCTGGGAATGTATTATAATGTATTAATTTTTAATTCATTAAAATTACTGTTGACCTCCACTAAAAACATGAGTTTAATGACTAACCATATCTAGTGGAAATGAACAAAGACAGATCATAAGCACTGGCCTGTAGCAAGAAGAATGTGCTTAAATATGGAAAGAGTGTCAGTTGCAGAAGTGACAAAATTTTTGTTAAGATGTTTTTAGAAAATATTTTCTCAAGTCATGTTCATTTTTTCTATCCCTCTGTCAAAGGTCATTCTTTAGGTAGATGTCAAAATTGAGGAAGATTCACTGATTTACTGTGACATCTGCCACCTTTGTAAAACCAGACAAATTTAATTCTGATGTTTGAAAATTTGCTATTAGTTCCATCACAGAGTTCCATCACTCCTTTAAAAAAAGGCCTTTCATTTGCAGCTAGGGTGTACTAAAGCAATCCTGAAGTTAGACTGCAAGTCCAGATTCAAGGTGGTTAAATTTATCTGTCCAAGAATACATTCAGTGGTGTATATAATCTGCAGCAAGGAATTTAAACAAAGACCCTGGAGATGGAAGCACATTGCCTTCTCTAAGATTAGCAGTTGTATCTAGGCCCTCACCTACTTGTACAGTTTCCTTGGCAGAGTTCCAGAGGATAACTTCTCTCCATATAAAAATACCATATAAATAACATTAAGAATATGTTTTGGTGGGGATCTATGCTTAACACGAAATGCTGCCTGATCCTTCAGTGTATTTGGGGAATAAAAAATAAACTAACTTCTATTTAGAAAGTCATTAGGGCCCAAAAGGGCCTAAGAGGTAAAAGTGTTGCTGCATTTATGTTCTCTGGAGGTACACTGGTGTGTAAAAGCAGAAAGGCAAGCAGAAGGCAGAGATCCACAAAGGATAAATAAGCTGCCCTTTATTATATATTTATTATTTGGGTGATAACAGAAATATTTAGGAAGTACTGACCACTACTGTGTATCTACATGTCAGTGCACATGCTTAGCTCAAAACAATTTCTACAGCTGTAAATTTTTGCAATCCAGATATTTGATCAGAGTAGGCAGACAGTGACTTAGTGTTTTGTGTGACTTCTGAGTATCTGTGCCTGTGGAGACTGAAGAAAATGCATGTTCACAGAAGTCTGAAAGCCACCGAAGAAGTGCTTAAGGTCATACTTGGATATATGCAACAGTTGTCTGCAAAGTTTTGCAGAGGGCTTCTGTAAAGGCTGTCCTTGCCTGCATAGCGGAGATGTTTAGAGCCAGGGTAGGGGATATCTCTAATACGGGATATCTCTAATATAACAATCATGCAGCTCCTGAGCTAATCAGGAGTAGAACATGGATAGCAGAGTTCACTTTTGGGCAGAGGAGAAGAATGGAGCAAGAATGCTTAGGAAATAAAAAAAGAATCTGTCCATCAGATGACATATATGATATGTTGGAGAGAAATGGAACAAAGCCAGAAGAATTAACATATGACAGGATTAGAATAGCTATAGACTACATGGAGGAATAACACAGAGATTATATTCTTATTCTGCAATACTTGCAACATAGTCTTAATCCAGTGAACTTTGCATAGTTGCTGATGTGTGAAGGGTTTAGCTAGCAGGCCACCATGAATAGCCCTCCTGCCAGCCAAGCATTGCACTGCAGACCTCCCACATTCTCCATGCTGCCTCAAGAGGCAATTTCTACAAACAACTTACTAGTGCCCAGTTGCTGGGAGATGGTTGGAAGTAGTTTCTCAAACTGCCTTCATGCAATTCAGCCTGCAAAACAGACCTGAGCATCATATGCTGTCTCACCTTGAACCTTATCAGCCCCAAGGACTTAAAAACCTGCCATGGAGGGAATTGCAACCCTGTTTTGGGGCTGTAAATTTTTGCACTGTCAGTAAGTTAAAGTTCAGATCCAGAATGTTGACCTGAGCTTGACATGCCGTATAAATGTATCCTATGATGGGTTTATTACATCCTGAAGTCTGTTGTTGTTGTGGATCCAGACTGCAGACTTTTAGCTGTATCCTAAGGTTTCATTTTTACCAGCAAGTTAAACGGGACACAGGCACAGACACTAAAACTCCATTATCTGTAGTGTTCAATGGTGCCTTGCCTGATTTTGACTCAAGATAACTAGCACTCTCCCTGATGATTCCCAGGTGTGGTATGGGGGTAAAGTACAGGATAAAGATATTCCTAGTGAGTCTGAGTGCAAACACCTTATATTGGAGGTGAAGGGAGTTCAATACTATGAAGATAACCACATCATGTAACACCAGCTTCAGGGTCACAACATCATTTATTTTTTTCTAGTACAGATGCAGGCTCTGAGGGGAGCCCAGGAGCTACCATTCTTACTTGGCCTAGACCCCCAGCAGGTGGAGAGGCTGTCTTCCTGTCAGGGAAAAGGTTGAAAGCATCTCCTTGGAAAGGTTGCAAGGAATGTTTCAATCCATACTTACCTTAAAGCAAACCCTACACTGAAAATGTACAGAATAGCATTACGATGAGGATGTTAGCATGGAAAAGTCTAGACTGAGTTACTGCCTAGTAGCTGCTCAAGAAAAATTCTCTGAGGCACCCCAAAAGGTGATTACAAGGGTGGGTGTGCACTAAATGCTATTTCCTAATGAGCTGCACAATACACGTAGCACTTTTCCTTGTAAAATGCTGAAAAGGCTGAGCTGTGGTCTGTGCTTCAGCAAGGAAATAAACCAAAGAGCATAAAGAGAAAAGATGTTAATGAAGGTGAATAAGTACATCATAATCCATTTTAAAATATCATATTTATGCCAAATATGGCCTTCAGTTAAAATCACAGGTTTGAATCCTCTGGGTGTTCTCACTAGAAACTTAACTCATAGATCATTAAAATTGGCATTGCCTAAATTATCCTTTTAGCATTTAATTACATTTACAGCAATATGTAGAATTGAAAGAGACATCCTTGGTCATTGAGTCCAGTCCTGGGAATCTGAATCATAGTCTTTGTTACAAAACTGCAACACCCTTTTTAACAGTAGGCAGGTTTTAGTCTTAATTTCTGCCAGTTTTATACTATTTCAAATCTTTGTTCCTTTGTTGGTCCCAAAATGCTCACTTTGAGACTGTATTCCCAGTAAGTTTCCACCAATTCATTCCATCACCCTAGATCTTCTGTTTGCTGCTAATCTCTCTAAATTGTTTGCAATTCACAGACATCTCCCTTCACAACAGTATCATTTCCATATGCTCTTTGAAGCTGCCCTTCCTTTCTCTTCTGAACCCAAAACAAGTTCTGGTGCACATGTTCGAGAACCTTTCTTGTTATCTCCTCTTAAAAACATCTACAGTATTTTGTTTCTTAGAGTTAACTAGTACAGTCAATGAATACCACTGTCCCTTTTCTCAAATGAGTGTTATATTTTACACACCACTGGCCCTAATAGGAAGGAAGAATAGACACCTGACTCCATGAATTGGCTTCTCAGAAAAATAATCAAAATATTTCAGAAGAAACATTTATCTCTATGTGTTAGAAATCAGTCAAGAAAGAAATCACTCAAGAGAATGCAGTGCAGCCTGCCCTTTCAATGACACTGGCAGCAAAAGAACAAAAATATTATCTTCTTTCTTCAGAGAAATTATTGTAATCAGAAAACAAGACAGAGAATAAAGTCTTGTTACTGGTACAGCTCCTTCTCTAACACCTCTGATTCTGTGCAAGGACTTGACTCATAACCAGCATAGAAAATCAACTCAAGTCTGAATATGTGCTTAGGTTGAGAAAAAGAAAGTATTGACACTTTGAAGACAAACACACACACACACACACACACACAAAACACTACCATGGATTAAACTTTCATAATTTTTTACAGATCAGTGCTAGAATTTATGCAATGAGTTTTCTATCTCTTAACCTGTCCTTGCTTGCAGTGTAATCATGGGTGACTTAGTCTAGGTGATCCTGCTCTGGCAGGGGTTTGGACTAAATTATCTTCTAGGACCCTTCTTGTGCCTAACATTCTGTGATTCTGTAATCAAATTAATCAAAGAATGTCAATTCTTTGCTATGAACATGCAGAACATAAAACTAAAGAATCCTTTGTAAAATTTTTTTTCATCAAGTTAGCAGTTTTAGTTTTTCTTAAATATGTATGAACGTTATCGTTTTGCTGTAGAAAAAAAATCTTAGATGTCTTTATTTTGACATGCAACTATCTGAAATAAAAAAGTTTCAATGCAGCTGTCAGATACTTACTAAAAATATTAGTTCAAGTTACACATATTTAGAGCACTGAAAAAATGGGATATGAGAACTGAGTTGAGAAATAACATTTTAATTGTAAACTAGTCATATAGAAATTTTAAACAATAATAATGAGACCCAGGATATAGACATCTTGAATTCTGCAACCCCTATTAAACAAAGTACAGCCAGACGCAACAGTTAAAAATACGTAATCACACAAGTTCTCCATTTGCCCTCTTTTATTTGCTCTGTGTTTTCAATTTGTAATGACAATTTTGTATCAGAACAATAAACCAAGAAGATCATCTTTCTTTTGCCAGCTGTGACCCAAATGACTAGATTTGACTGTCCCATGAACGGAAACTGACAAATGAAACTTCAAAAGACTTCCCATTGCCAAGTTTAACAAAATTCTGCTATCTTTTAACCAAATATTTATGTATTACATGACTGTGTTTTATTATATTTATGTATTACATGGCTGTGTCCTATTAAATTTAAGTCTCCTCTGATCAGCGATACTCTCAGTGTCATTTGTAATATTTGGTTTCAATTAATATACATGGAACTGAAAGAAATACAGAAGACCTTGTTTATTTTCTAGCAGTTGATGGCAACTGATTAAATGATTGCACATGGCATGCTCTCCATCCCCTGTTTGCTGTACGAAGCAGCTGGCAGACCACACCTGTCAGCCTAGGAGAGAATCTCATAAAGCTGCCAGTAAAACAGTGTAGCTGAATACACAACTGCTAATAAATTCTTTTCATCATATCCTAATCAAACGACACATGTAGTTTATGGTCTTGCTAATAAAGGGTTTGAAATATCTGCTTGTGAACTTGATTTTATCAATGACAACCTGTATGACCAGTTTTTGTTTATTCCGTTGCTCAGTGGAGAGGTGTGTGGTGAAACACAGGAGAAGGGAGTGAAAACTGGTCATTAACACAGACTAAAAGTAACTCCATTCTTTATTGATCTTCTTTCTCCATTAATGGGACTGCTTCACTGCTCTGCTTGTCATTTACCCTGTTCCTGAGTCCAGACACTCTGTGCCAATACTTGCAAGGTGGTTTAGATGGGCACTTTTGTAATAGCATCTACTGTAACACAAAGAGTGTGATTCACAAGTTGAATTTCAAGGTGGTTATGTCCAGCTGTTTGTTTTTTCTCAAAATATCAGGCAAATAATGATGGTGCTTTTTTATCTAGGGTATAAGAACAAGGATGGTACTGGATTGAAGACTTGATGTTGAATATCATGATGTCTTTCCACAGAACTCTCTACTGAGAGTAATCAAGAGTGCTGTAACTAAAATAAACATATTTAAAGTTGAAATAAGAAATTGTGAGACAGACTTTGCTGTTCAGATTAGAATAGATCTCCTCGAGGATAACTCTTCTTCTAACTGGCCTTCATTCTGGACCAATGGTCTTTCCTTTTCATCAACCAGTGTTGTTTTAATGTGTCAATGCAGTTTGTCACCTAACATACTCTTCCTCCTTGATGTTTCAGTGAGGTATATAGCACAAGTACATTGCACAGGCAGAACAGATCTCTGTAGAGCTGCTAACTCCACAACATTAAATTGTGGAGTCCTATAGACCTCAGCAGCTGGACAAAAACTAGTTCTTCCTTTTCCTTTACCGTCCCAAAGATATCTAGGAAGTGTACAGTGCATTTTGTTCTTTGTTCTGGTTACTTATGCTATCCTGCATATCATCAAAGTGTTTCACGTACTATCTTTTATTCTGATCTGGCAAAATGTCACCCTTGAAGTAGCTCCCTGTCTTTTCAGCTTTTCTAAGGATGCATTGCACCATTGTGTAGCCACCTCTTTCATTTACTACATGCACACATTAGTTTTAGCCTTACTCGTTACCTCTTCAAATACTATTTCATTACTTCATATGGGAACACTGCTGAATTTATGTATTCAAGTTCAAGTTCCTCCTCAGTGTCTTCATAACCTTTCTCTCTCAAAGGCATTCCAAAAAGTGTTGTGAGCTTTGAAGTCAGTAAGCATATGCAAGTGCAACCTCTGCATCACTTTTCACAGCACTTAGCTGCTTCAAGAACCCCTGCCCACAGTTTCTTTTCACTATAGCCCACTCACACCTGATGTCTAACTTCTTTGTTACCTTTTCTTTGGCACCACTGAGTTATACGACGTGACTATGTCAAGTCTAGCTTACTTTCTTTTCCTAGGTATCCAACACTGTCTTCTAGCCTGCAGATCTCCCTTCACTTTTGTCGAGTTGGTATTCATGTAAAGTACAATAACTGGAAATTCCTCTGTATTCTTCAGGATATCCTTTGCCTTTTAGCCACACAAATCTTTTGAAAACTTTTATATATGAAATATAGTCACACAGATGATTCAACTATGACTGTAACTTTTTTTTTAGTGATTCATTCAATGTCTTTTTTTTTCTTATATTTTTTTTCTTTCTTTTATTTCATACTATATTGTCATCAGCAGGAAGTTTCACTCACCTTGTCTCATTGTTCTCATGTCTCTGGACTATAGATAAACCATAGAACCGTTATCTTGTGTGTATCTAGCTCCAAAAAGCCTGAAGAGGAAGGAAAGAAAAACAAAGTCAAGATATTGACAATGTCACATCACTTCCTCTCTGAATTAGAAAACACCATTTTCCTGCCTTTGGAAAAAAACTTTATGTGGAGAAAAAAAATCGGGAAATTTGAAGTTCATAAATGTTATTGACACTTCAAAGGAAAAGACTCCCTCACCACCTCCAGTGTTACATCTTGAGTGTGCGTATTTTTAATACTATTTTCACATGAAGGATTTTGAAATATTAAAAAAATATATTTAATATCTTCAATATCTGGTTATTCCTTCAAAATCTGGAGTGATTTACATGTTTTGACTGTTAACATCACTCTTTATCATTACATTAAGACTGACAGAGGATGCTGGTGGAAAGTTACTTAGTTTTTTCTGTACTTTCATCAAATTTCCCCAGAAAATAAACTTTTATAAATAATAATTCTGTTCCTAAGAATGATTTTCATATATCCTAAGAAATATTTTTACTTTATCCATGATGATATCCACTGGCAATTTTTATTTTCAAATTTCTTTGAACAAGGTAAGCAATGTTTTCTCAGGTGATTGGCAGTACAGCAGACACATGACTGAAGCACCTGATAGAAGAGAGCTGCCATGTATAGAAAGAGGGTGGATTTTGGTGTAGAAACAGCTGATTTAGCCAGTGACAACTAGAAATATCCTTGAAGAAATATAACTTCCCCATAGTTGTCTCTCTTCTCCATCAGTTTTCTCCTGATACTATTTCTTAAACTTAGGCAGATGTTGACCATTATTTCCTTGCCCTATTTGGAAAACCAGAGCTGCACAAAGTGTCCAGCTGATATATTATAAATTAAAGTAAAAAATAGGACATGGGAAGTGTCCTGTATCCTAGCTCCAAGAAGGAGAATTGTATCACAATATCTCAAATTAGTGTCCTGTTCATGCAGGTGCATATTCCATAATCATCTCTCACATTCGGAGTAAGCTGTTCCTTCAACTTTATATTAGATATACTTTGTACATACTTAGAGGATTAAGCTTAACTAGTGAGATAGACCTTCCTAGGCAAAACTTGAAAATAAATTGTGAAGCCTTTGGCTGTAGCCTGAACATGAACTCTAAGCACTTTGTGATGTGTAGAGCATGCTCACGGCTGAGGAGAGCTTGAACATATTGACTGGCAAAGACCTAGGTATTTATAGAGGTGACATCTGAGAAACAATTCTGGCAATGTCTCTGTCTACATGGTACAGTAGAATTCTAAAGAGACAGGCAGGCACTTAATGAATCTTGAATGCCTGACTACTCTGAAAGCCATAAAAGAAGCCTGTAAATTCAGGTGGCGTAACACTGGCAAGTTCCAATCAGCAGCCCAAGGTTTTCCGCATAGATTGTAAGTGCTCAACAAAGTATTGAGGGAAATATTGAGGATTTTTTGGGGGGCAGAAAAAGAAGGAATAAGATTCAGCAATATACTCTCTAAATATGAATGGGGAAAAGTTCTACTGGATAGCTATGTCTTATTTCTTTTATACATCCTTGTAGAATCATATGGCAGATGCTGGAAGACTGGCTGACACGGGATGAATTTTCCTTTTAATGCTACATTTTGGTGCAGAGACAATTTCTGGGCAGCAAAACAATATATATAAAAAAAGTACTCAATGGATATGGAATTGAAGAAGACCTTTCTGACATTTAGACTGTCACATAACATAACCAATGGTGCTATTTAGATTTTTTGTTAAGTTTCATAACCAGGTGCTGTACAATGTATTGATCTCAAAATTGAGAATATAATCCCTCCTAGGTCTGTATTTGGCTGTCATAATTTAAGCAGATATCTGTAATTTTGTAATCAAAGCCAAACCAAGATGAACTCTGACCAGTGGTATTCTGAGGTGGTTTCTATTTGCAACTTCTGAAAAGAGGCTTTTTGCCATAACATTCATTTTACTTTTCAGCTTGTGAAAGAATCAACAGATAAAAGTTAAAGACTGCCAAAGAAATGGGTAAATATATTTACTGAGTAAATATTGTATTATTAAATTAAATGTGTCATACTTTGTTTCATCACATGAAGCAAAACTGGCAGAACTGGACAGAAATCCTTTGATTTTACTGTGGGGTTGTGTTTTTTTTCTTTTACAAGCACAGAATGTGGTTTTGTGTCTGTCAGAATTTTTAGACAGATATAACAATCTATTCTTCATAGTAGTGGAAAACATGGGAAAAGAATCCATGTTTATCTTTAGCAATCTGGGATGAAAACTGATAATATTCTAGAAGGTGATTCTGGGAAGAACAGAAGAAGTGATATTATCTCTCCATTTGACCCAAGAAAAGATCAAGTAGACCAAAACCATTCCTGGCATGTTTGTCTAACCTGTTCTTACAACCTGTCAGCAAGAAAATCTGCACCAGTTGCCAAGCAAGCTATTCCAGGGCTTAACTCTCTTCACCGTCAAAAAGTTCTTTCCACTGTCTAACCGAATTCTCCCTTCCTGCAGTTTAAACATACTGTTTTTCTTCCTGTCACTAGGGGATCTGGAGAGCAGACAATTCTCTTCCTCGTTCTTTTAATTGCTTCATGCCATGATCCTGCTTCCAAGATGTCTTCACTGTGCATTGGGTCACCTCCAGAATTGATTTTGGAGGTGAGCTATTAGACGTCTCTGCAAAAAAAAAACCCCTGTAATTCATCTTTTAGATAGTCCAAGGACTAATTCTAGTGAAGCAGTCAAGCACCCAATGTGTCCTCCTATCCACTAGATCTGTTCCTTCAATCTACACTCACTTCATTGTATCTTGTGTCCTTTGTCCTCACACTGTGTCCTTCTGCCCATATTGTCATTGTGTGGAAAAGAATAATTATGACAGATGATAAAGCAGTCACTCTTCATAGCATAATCAAGGCAAGATGAAAAGTATTTCCTCTTAAAGAATGCCAAAAGTTTCAGGCCTAAAGATAGGCCACATGGGGGCAGGAGGAGATCTGGGCCTTGTGGTAGTGTTTGCATTACAGGGAACAAACAAAAGCAAAATCCAATTGTTAGAAATCAGGAATGGAACAGAGAATTTTTAAAAAGAGATCATTATGTGAAACTGTATAAATTAATAAAAGCTGGAAAAGTTGACACACTGTACTGCAATCACCCAAACAGAACAGCAGCACTAGAAAAGATTAAGACAAAGAGAGCAGTATGGAAGGTTTTATTTGTGAAGAATGGCTGTAGAAATGGAGCCTCTTAGGTCTGGAAAAACTGTCTGGGAGGGTTATGGAAAAGGGCTATACAGCCTAGAGTGATGTGGAGGAGGCCATAAGGATTGATTATTTATCTGGAGCTAGAAAGGAGACACAAAACTACATAAGCACCTTAAGGTGTGCATAAGCTTGGGGTGCAGTTAGCCAGTGGAGTTCCTTGGTATAGGATGCTGTATGTGGCAAAATTCAGAAGGAGAAACAAAAAAATGAAGTGATTTTTTAGGAACAAATTATTTCTGTTATTATTTTAAGTCTATTATAATATTTTAATTATTTCACTAAGGACAAATAGGTGCTCCAAGTTACATATATCTATATTATTAATTACTACACACAGTTAATGTATAATATCCTGAATCCTACCATTTTAGATGCTCCACAAATGCCTCTTCTAAGTCTTTAAGCATCTTCATTGTTCATATAATGTTCTTGTTCAAGTTATTAGTCTATCTAGATGACACATTATACATTTAAAATATATATACAGGAGAAGGAGAAATGTGTTTTGGTATTAAATGGTTTCTTAATAAAAATTAAAAATTCAGTAATAACCATTCAATGAGGAAGTTTGGTCCAAGCATTGTACATGTTAGCTGTTCTTAAATCAGTACAGAAATAGGTTTGGATTGCAGTTCTTCCTTTTAATTTAAGTTGATGAGAAACCAAATTATAATCAACATCAATAAAGCATACAGGCTACAACAGTAAAAAATAATATTGAAACAGAATAGTTCATGTCAGTTAAAACAGGGAGATAGATTCCCAGGTGGCTCATAAAGAAAATAGCCATAATGAACAGTACATTGAATCCAATCTTCTAATCCTTCCTGAGGTAAATCTTCCCTTGACTTCAAGACTGCTGTTTGTGTAAATAGTTGACCAGGGCTCTGGTGTGGGAGATCTTGATTATTTCCCAACATAAAATTCCGCAAACTTCACAAACCCTTAAACTCTGTGTGTGTTCGTGTGCCCGCTCCCAATGACCGAGGTCTGCTGTCCATTGAGAGTTGTGACTTATCCTCAGGTTTTCTTCTGTTGTTGGGAATATTTATTCTGCTTTTCTTTTTTTTTTTTTTAAATGTGGAGTTCAAACCAAACAGGAAAACATCTCAAATTTCAGAATCACAGTGAGATCTTACTTCATAGCAGATATCATGTGTCCTCCCATGAGGCTGGATTACTGGGTGGCAATGAGAAGTTGGGCCCTTAGCAAATGAAGACATTTAATTCCTCATCTTTAATTACCTCTTGAAAATCTCTTTTAAAATTGAGGGAAAGTATGCCTTTTTATTCTTAGATTTTAAAATATGCTTGAGCCTGAAAAAGGTGGAAGACAAAATGTAAAGAAACACATATAAACAGCTACACGTTAGTCACAGAAGAAATATTGTAAAACTCACCTAGTTTTAGCAGAAATCTAGGTATTGACTCTCCTGTTGAGCTAGATTTACTGCTCTGGGGTGTTTGTCTAATGCCTTCCTGACACTCAGACACAAAACCTAGGTAGTGTTAATCTGGTTGATTGCATGCATTTTCAGTGGAAATCTCTATATCAGAGCTAGTTACTCAAATTCCCTTTATAGTTTTTTTTGTTGTTTTTTTTTTTTTCCTGTTCCCTTTATAGTAGAGAGCACTAGGCACCTTTCAGAACTAATCTCATCCTAATACAGACTTCTAAAATGATGAATACAATCTCTAGAGTGTCCGTTGGCTCTAAAGCAGTCTTAGAAAGACTACTTGATTCAGATATCTACACTGTAGACAGATAAAGTTGAATCCTACATAAAGTGTTTAAGTGTTTAATTAGTCAGAAGGAATGATTGGGCAAATTAATATATATTAAACCAAGAAAAAGTAATGGATTAAATAGCTTTTTTTTTTTTTTTGGCTAAAGCACATCTTTCTGAAACATAGCAAATATTGGAATGAAGAGAATGAGAATTCACTCTTTTCCTTTTTAAGTGCTTTTTCTGACTAATCTTCCTCAGTGCTGAAAAATTTGCTTTATTTCCAAACTAAACTTGTCTGGTTTTAGCTTGTATCTATTGATTTTCTTTAGGCCTTTCTTCTTTGGTTTGAAGGTCCTTTCAATGTACAGTGTTTTTTCTAATGAGAGTACATTAATACATAATCAAGCCATCCTTAAACATGCTATAATCTAAAAAGATTGTTTTCAGTGCACCACTATAAGGCATTTTCTCCTTTCCGTTTTTTTTTTTTGTTTTGTTGTTTTGGTTTTTTTTCCCCCAAAAGATGAACATTAGATGTATATGCAATATTTTAGTATTGATCTCATCAATATTACATACAGAGGTAAAATCATTACCCCACTTGTATTTGTTACTCAGTTTATATAACAGAAGGTTCATACATGGGGTTTTTTTCAGAATTACATTAGGAACTTTTGCTCTGTTGCTTGTCTCTTATGATCTGTTTAAGAACAGCTGCAAAACTTTGTCTGCATCAAACTAGTTAGTTGAAATTTTCTCACCTGACTAAATAAGTCAGCTAAATTTGCTTATCATTAGATGCTCCTCCAATATTTTTTTTGTCTGTTTATTTTACTATTCACAACTGCCTTCTGTCAATATTTTGGGAATATGTAACATTGGATGTGGTAACCCATCAGTCAGTCCTTGAGAGCTGACACTAGAGGTAGAAGTGCACCCTGTGGATGCTTACTTTGAGAACTGTTGGACAGTTGTTAATTGCTTAACTTATCCTTTTTAGATACTGGCACAGCATCTACACACTTCTAGTTTTCTGAAATTTCTCCAGTATTTCAAGCTTTATTCAAAAGTAACTTAGTAATTCAGATGCTTCCTTAGGAAGTTGCTGAGGACTCTTGATTTCAAGCTATCTGGCCTCTTGGTTTAAAAATAATTAACAGTTTTTCAACAAAAATCCTTCTTGGAGACTGTAAGACTGCAAAGATATTAATCATCCTCTTGTGAAGTAATTAAATAATACTGGTTTTCTGCCAGTATTAAAACACAATATTTACTGGACATATATAATTTTTCTCTACCAATGTTAACAGATTTAACATTCTTATCTAATGAGAAGATTATTTATTTTCTTAATAAATATTTTAGAAACTCTTTCTGTTTTTCAGAAATTATATTTCCTATTCTTTTAGCTTCTCATATTAATTTCTTTATCTTGTTCACAAATTCTTATTCATACTGCTAAATAAATCTTCCATGTCTGTCTAATTTCATGTGTTATACATGGCTTTTATATTCCCAATTTACACAAAATGTAGTTGAGCTTTTAGCCAAAGTTTGTTCTTTCTTGATTGTGAAATCATGGGGGTTTAGTCATCTAACAAACTCTTTTGAAAGGATGCCTAAGTTTCAGTCAAAGTTCTTTGCTTACATTTCACTTTCCAGGAATTTTCCTCATAACATTCCTTACCTTTTGGAAATAATGCCCCTTTAAAACAAATACTATGTGACTAAATTGGAATTTTCTTTCTTTATCTTAGGTCAGATCATGGTTGCTTGTCTCCAGGCTGCCACCATCCTTCAGTCTAGAGAGAATATCCATAGTCTAGGGAGTAATTCACCTGTCTCTAACATTAAAAGGCTGTATTTAACATAACAAAGAACAAAATTGTCATAGGCAACATGTTTAAATGTCATGTTTAAACTAATTATTTAATTTTTAAGATTCTGGTGTTTTATTGCTCTTTGAACTGAACTTCCAACCTTCCTCTTCAAGCTGAAGCTTCCACAGAGCAAGTTAAAGAATTTATCTAGTTTGGATGTGTAAGATATTTTAGAAACAACTAAAATGATTGTATTTATTTTTTTCTCTCATCTGGATTTTAAAAGACCCTGTATGAATAGACTTTGCACAAACCAAGCTGTTTAGTACATTTAGCCACATTTTAGCCACATGCATTTAGGCATATAGAATTATAACGATCTTTTATGTCTGATAAAGTGACATGCTCTCTTGAAAACATCTAGAGCTGCAGTGAACTTTGGAAAACAAGCCCCCTAAAACTTGTAAGTTTTATTACCATTTTCCAGGTGGGCTCATAAGGAAAAGGGAGGCCTTAAAATGATGGAAATAGCCAAAGTACACTCAAGGGTAGTTAGAAAATTTGGAAGTACAGCAGCCAATATTAAAGTCATGCTACAGTGAAGATACAAGCCAGAACAAGTCTTGCATCTCTGAAATATGAAATATTAACTTTAAGTAAGTGCATCTTGGAAGACACATATCAAGCAGGGCAAGTGCCTAGGAGATAGAGAGAATGATAAAGAGGAAGGGAAGTGTATTATTTTTCCAAATTCAGGCCAGATTCTGGATCTGCTATCAGTTGTGTAAGGTGGGTTAATAAAAGACACCTTTTTGATTTAAATAGTGAGGTAGTGATTTTCCCTTCCTCCTCTCCAGATATTATAGAGGTTATTACATCAAGAAGTTGAAATTCCTGCAGCTGTTGTGTGACTTGCTGGGTCCTCACTCACGTTTCCACTTCTTCCTGAGCATGTGATAACAAGAACCTAGCTGATGCTTCAATCTCAAACCCCAGGTACTGGTGTTTCACACAGGAACTGAAGTACAGGTGTGCCTTACTGTTCTGTATACATTACATCCACTGGTAGTCCAATGTGCCATCTTCTTTCTTCTGAACTGCTTGTGCAATCCTCATTTTCATAACCTCTGACTGTTACCCTGTCATCAATGTTCCCATCTAGGGAGAGAAGCAGCCTGGAAGATGGTGGTTCAGAATAGTGTAATGCTTTCCAAAGAATGAGCCCCTCAAAACACAGGGTCTGAGACCATCACCACGTTCATATTTTTTATACACCTCCTAAGGGAATACCTTATAAAAGAAGAAGAGAGAGGGCTGAAAGATATTAAAACATGCAAAAAAAAAGACAGCAGAGAAGAATCAGTTTCTGAAAGAAAATATTTAACAACATTTTTCCTGCAAAGTTTCAGTTTTCATGTACTTTGTTTTATTACAATAACTGGTAGAGTCTGACCAGGAAGAAAAGATAAACTGCAAAATCTGTTGTAGAGCTTGCAAGGGAGGGGCACAAGAAAATCACTGCACTTTGATGTGTTTTTATGGTTCCCTCTAAGAGATTTTTTTGTGTGTAAATAATGTAGCTGAGATCACCCAGAGTAAAGTAAACCTTTTCTTTTAGATGCCTTGATTTCCTTCAAGAGCTGTTAGTGCATGCCTCTGTGTGTGTGTTCCTTTATAGCTAAGAATAGTCACTGAATTCAAACACTTTCAAACACATTGAAACAATACTTGAGAATTATTCCTGAGCCCCCCTGAGTGTTTGGTGCATTAGAAAACAGATGAAATCTTAACTGCTACTTCCAGAGCATTTTGTCATATTGTGCAAATTAAAAGAAAAGGAGAAATCCAGCTGCTTTAGGGCTTAAAGAGGTACCTTTTTTTTTTTTTTTTTTTACCATCATAAGGCTATTCCCCATATATATCAGATGAGGATCAGATACAAGATATAACTTCTCAAACTGATGAGCTTTTCATTTACTCCAGTGCATTATACTGATTTGGTCAACTATAATCTAATAGGAAAACCACAAATACGGTATTTAGAAGAGATGCCAATCAGAAACTTGAGGGTAGACCTGAATTTTGCTTTTCTGTAACTGACTTTCCTGAGTCAACCTCCCAGCTACTCTAGTCTCTGTTTGTTTGCAATGGGGCAACGTGCTTGTTTGGATTAGTGTTGATTAGGTCTGTTGATCTGAGATTAGAGCACAGTTCTTTCACAAATGGAAATATTCCTTCTCACCTTTCCCTATCTACAAAGGACACTTGTTTGTAGATGGATTTGGTGAGTGGGCACAGAATCTTCTATTTACTACTCTCACACAGAACTGTCCTTGTTTGCCACCATCTCTTCTTCAATTCCCTGCTGTCAGTTACATTAGTTATTTCCTGAACACTACTTTTATCCAATAAAGAAAAACAAATAAACAAATGAGAAGCATGTTAAGTAATCATTCTGTTTTCTTCAGTAAGGCATAATGGAACAATTGTGTAAATAAAACTGTAATTTCTATAGACATCAAGCCAACACAGCTCTTAAGCTCACCAGATTCTGTGGTGTGTGGTTCCACATTGCAGTGACTGCAGGCTGTCCTATTGCTGGACCAATGCAATGTGTTATTTCTTGAGCAGACAAGAAGAAACTCACACAACAGCGTTAGCACCTGTTATGGGAACCAGACAGCATGAATTCCTAGTCTCTGTCAGTTGTGGAGACTGCTGCTAGTATTTCCATGCACTGTACCTTAGAGCAGAATTTTTCTATTTTCAAATAAATTATAGGTTTCACTGCTCATTTGCAGTGGGCAGGAAATTTCCTCACCCAGTTGTAAGGCAAATCATGGCTGCTGAATATCTTTTATCTCAAGGATTAATATGGCATGGTTTTGTCCTTGGCTCATCATCATTGAGTTTCTGAAATCAGGACAACTCCACAGTGGACTGAAAAGTTTGAAATTAGTGCATCAGCAAATATTCATATGGAACAAGGAATGGATAAATTGGCATCTCCTCTAATGACTGACTGATCCAACACAAGTGTCTTTGAAATATAATGAAATACATGTTTGGATATTTTTGATTGCATATGACAACCTTTTGGAAATGGTTTTCCTTTCAGACTCAGACAGTATCCTTTGAATAAGTTTTATAAGTAAAAGCTATACTGACTTCATTATGGAAACTGCTAATCTGCAGATGGATATTTTCAGTGAAAAAAAGACTAACTGCTTTGGCACATATTAGCTGGACTGGGAGCTGTGAGATATGTTATCCAATCAACCATTTGTATCTGGTCAACTGACACCTTATCCAACAGGGCTATACTTGAACTAATAAAGCGTTATCATGACACTTGTCATTCAATGGTATTAACAGTAATGAGTTAATTAATTGAGCCCTGATTAGCCAATTTGTAATCACTCTGTGGTAGACAACAAAGTAAAAAATCAGAACTTAAATGGTTACCATGTAATTTCATGCTTATTTTTGTATTATCATTTGGCAAAATGTTATGTACCAATTTAAAACAGCTGGTCGAAATGATCTAAACTGGTTTAATATCCGGGATATATCACCAAGGGGATCACTTATTAAATTATAGGAAGTGATCTTACATTTCAATAGTGGTTGATTATTTAAAATTGTTTTGCCTTACAACAAATTGTAGTTTTTGACCTCAGAGTTTGTATCTTTCATTTTAATATTGTGGTAGTTTATTAGAATCATAAATATTAAGATATAAAAGTTTATTATCCCAAATTTTCAACAGAGACTCATTGGAAACTATTACTCCCAAATGCTTTTTTGATGACAGTAAAATGTACTGTAAGTTCAGTGAAAAGTTTTATTCAACAGTTCGGCTAAAATTCTATTTCTCTGTGCTACACAAAAAAGACCACACTGTTTCATTAGAACCAAACTGCATCATTCTATCATTCATAAGACACAGGTTTTACTGATATTTTTAAAACAGTAGGCCAAGATTCTATTCCTAGTAGGTTAGCTCCAACAGTTCTGATGTAATTACTCCTGATTTACACTGGTTTGAGTGAGATCACTAACAAATTCCAAACTTGGTCACAAGGAGAAAATATAGCTTCTGGTTTCTGAATGTGGCTTTTGACAGCTAGGAAGGCAAAGCATAGTGCAGACCTGAATGAGTAGATTCTGATAAAGCAAGCTAGATGGAAAAGTTTTGTCTAATCTTTAGATATGAATACTCTTTTATGGACTTCATCATTCCTAAATAGAATTTCCACCTAAATATAGGGAAAACTTTTTTTTTTTTTATTTTTTTCCTTTTTTTTTCTGTGAGGGTGACAGAGAAGGAGATTCCAAAATCCACCTGGACAAGTTCCTGTGCAACCTGCTCTGTCCAAAGCTGCTCTAGTAGGTGGGTTGGACCCCAGAGGTCACTTCCAGCCCCTACCATCCTGTGATTCCTGTAGCCAGTGTCATATTTCAGTGTCCACTCTTAGAAAGATGTACTGTGTTAATTTCCTTTGTGCTGAGTGCACCACAGAACAATTTCTCAAAAGATCAGAGAAGATACGTGCCTTAAGTCTTGTCTACCTGCTCTGTGACTTGTTAGTCTCCCTGCACAGGATTCATCTGACTGGCTGGAGGTAGCTATAACATAAGGGTTTTTTTTTTTCTTTCTCAAATGGTCACCCTAAGTTCCCTTTTCATCAGTGAGAAAAACTGGCATTTCTGGCATATGACTCAAATGTTTAAAATAAGTCAATGAATTGCTTTCCAAGATTGTTGACTTATTTTCACAGGTGACAACAGTGGTGACCAACTGACATACAGTTATCTAGAGTGTTAACACATATGTACACATATGTAATCTGTATGTAAGATTGAAAGTTATTTAGTGTATTAGCACAGAACTTAATCAGATGTGATAAGCTCAGCCAAGGTACTCTCTTCCTAGAGCATAGGACAGTATCTCTGTATGGTGATACTCTACAATATGTAGATGTATGGGCTGCTCAGCAATAACATATGGCTCATGACTCTGGTCACTATTCAGTGGTCTCACACTGATAATATTTATTCAACAGCAGCCTTATTGTAAAAATCAATTTATAGAATTTGGTGGCTGGAGATGCTGTATTCCAGAAAGAAAATAATACAACTGTCCTGAGATTCTATAGACAACAAGATTGGATTGTGACTTCCTCTGCAATGAGTAAACAGGCAATAAATACTAAGATGTCCAGTTACCAGACACAATTATAGCCCCTCACTGTCAAAAAATGGTGATTCATAGTGCATATTTTGGAGCGAAGTGTGATGAGTGATGCAGCTGGACAAGAAGTTATCTTTCCTCCAGCCTCCTTCTACCATCTTGATGAAGAGCTACAAGGATCACACGTCTCCATACTTACTCTTTTGTAAGTGGAATTTATTTTCCTTTTAGTAGACATAGCAAAACAGTCTGACCTTTCCTACTCTGTTTTGAGTACAAAAGAGTTCTACTGAGCACTGTTTTATGTATACTGAATTATGATTTTGATGCCTTTCTGGTAAGGGCAGACTGGAGGTTTGTGTTGCCTTTTTAGCCAAGTATCACAGCAATAACTGTGATATTAATAAGGCCAAGAAGTTGGGAATGACTGTGCTTTTTATCTGTGAAGCTGCACAGAGCAGAGTAAGTGGAACAACTCTTTTGCTTATATTTTTAAAAGGTCAGATTCCAGGCCTGTTATTCATGGTTTATACTACTGAACAGAATCATCTTCTGTATGAAATCTGAGTGATATTTGCATATAACATTGCATTCTAGGCAGAGCCCAAACCTCTTCTGTCCAGAACCTTTTGCATTTGAAATAGTTTGTGCTTTAGACTTGGTCTAACTGACTGGAACTATGTGTCTAATAGTGGGGTTTCTTTTCCTTGTGCATAAGAGCTAACTGCACACTCCCAGAGAAGGTTAAGGACAAGCATTAAAAGGCTGGACAACTTCTGGTACCAACCCATAATTCCCTAAAGTGCCTTGGTACAGACAAATTCTCTCATATTTCACCAGGAAAGCAACAGAGCATAGCCCAGTTCACTGCAGAAAGGAGAAATATGGGAAGTATGACATTAGGTGCCTGTAATAGCACTTAAGTAATCATAGTGCTTAGGAGGACACTGTCATTTTCCTTCCAGCTTTATAGCTAGAGAAGAATGACCTGTATACCCCAATTTATGTATACACCAATCAGTCCTCTAAAGTTCTGTGATGAAAACATATCCTTGGCATAAATTTAGGCTTTTTTTTTTTTTCTAATGAATAAGAAACTTTTTTTTTTTTTTTTTTTTTTTTTTTACTTCCTTGGGTGAATTGTTTTAAGCATAATGCCTTTCTTTTATCCTCATGGTAACTTACATAAAATATTTCTTTTTCTGCCCGTCCATATCTTCCAATTCCTCAACCTGTGATTCATTGTCTGGGAGATCTGCTGGGAATATTGAGTCAGGTTTTCTTCTCCTTTAAGCCAGGATGACTTGCACTGCTACTGGATATACTACTAGCACATATGGTAATAACACCTGCTCCAGATTCTGAAGTTCCCTGAAACAGCTCTGACTTGCACTTTGAACTGCCTCTCAACTAATCCCTTCCTTTAAAGAGGTATGGAAGAAGACTACAGTGGTTCTTTGATGTTTTTAAACAGTACCACTGCTATTTTTTTCTGGTGATTACAGAAGCAGGGTGGTAGGGTTTTTTTCGTTGGTTGGTTTGTTGGGTTTTTTTGGGTTTTTTTTGTAGTGAATCCATAGTTTTAAAATATATTGAGCATGACTTTGTAGTGTATTTGAGCTCTGAATGTGCATTTCCATCATCAAACTATTAAATGTAATCGATCTTTATTGTTACATTTTTCTTCTTTTTTTCCCTGATTTTCATAATGTTTTCATTAAAAACCTGATGTATATTATTACCAAATATGAGTAAAGATGAGGATATTAGAAGATACAGCAGAACAGAACATACAATGAATGTGAGGCAATGTGGAAAATCATCAGAATACGTTTTCCATTAGTTAAATGGCAATTATACTTTTATGCATGAATGTGTATAAATGGAAGTAAGGACTTCAAAAGATGATATTTCTGACAGCCAGCACTGCAAACTCAAGCTAAAACATGAGAGACAAGCTTTGTTCTTTCTCCTTGCCCTTTCATCATGAGAATTAATAGAAAAGTTCAGTAATCAGAATATAGCTGGCATCTTTGATGACACACAAAACAGAAAGGAATCCATCTTTCTCCCCCAGAGATTCATTATCTTTCTGCTGCTGAAAACAGAAAATAGTTTATCTTGATGAAACAAGCAGATGTGATCTGAAGATATAGCTAAGACAGGATATGCCACATATCAGATTTGAAGTGCTATTTTGCTAATGGCAAATGTACTCTGAAAAAATGAGATTTTCCCCATAAAAACGATAAATAAAAATGACCAAAATTTTGGTATAGCCATCCATTTCAGAATAGTCCAAGTGTGAATGTCTGTATGCAAAGGACATTAAAGACGACTTCAGTATAATTTGTCCATCCTCTATCAATTTTAAGAGCTGTTTTGCCAAAAAAGCATCTACCTTTTCTTATGCATTGCATTTGTAAATTTAGAGTCTCCTAACATACATACTTCAAGTGACTGAAACAAAGATAATGCTACAGCATGTAATAATCAGGAGAAAATCACCCACCCAGATATTCCCACAACATTCTCATTTGCTGTGGATGGTGTTCACAGGCAATAATAAGGCAAAAACTTCACACACACAGAAAGAATGATAAAGAATCTGTCAGCTTTCTCCAAGAAATTGTCAAAGCATCAGGAAGGGGGTTTGATGCCTCATAGAAATAGATGATGTATGATATTTTCTTATAAAAGGTGTGAGTGACATCTGCTTCTCTACTATGTCTTCTGCAAAGAGGAACACAGTTGGATGGGCACATTAGCTGCAGTCTGTGTGACAAATGCCATTTTGTCCATCAACAGATTGTGAATCAGGGCAAAAAGTAGAACCCCTTGCTGTCTAAAGAACCAGCTGAGATCTGAAACAGATTCATAGCCACTGAAGAGTAGCCACAGATGGAATCACATCTCGCACGTTTACCAGTGAGTGGAGCCTGATAATTTTATGCAGCTTTCCCATCCTCCCCATTACTTGGCTTGCAAGATGCAACAAAATCTTTCTTCTTGTCAAGTATGCAATTGCCCCCTTTGCAAAAGACATGAAATAAAGCATTGCTATGCTGTTTGAACTTCTAAAAGTAGTAAAAAGATAGCAAAATTCACAGTAACTAACATTGGGCATCCTGGCCTTGATTCAACGGTGCACTTAAATATGTGCTCAAGATCATCCCCATTAAGCAAAGCACTTAAGCACATTCTTAATTTTTAACATATGTATAAGTGCTTTTCTGAGTAACGATAGATTTAAGCACATGCTTGTGTGTCATACCAGATTGGGGCTAAAATCAGCACATATTAGTTCTTTCCAACAAATCAAAGCATCTGTTTCAAAAATAACAATGGGTTCTTCATAGCAAACAGCTGTCCTCATCTACAAAGTGTTTCAACCCAAGGCATGACTTGATGTGCATAATAAGAGAAATACTGTTTAAGATAGACTCAACTTTTCAGGAAAGGTATTGGTCCTTTCTGAAGATGAAAGCTTAAAAAAAGGGTCATTACATCTTTTGTGTCTGTTAATCTTTTTTTTTTTATCTATAATGAGAATAAAAATGTATGGCTCTAACAGCCTGCTTAGGGAGAAAAAGAGGAAAATGTCACAGTGTGGATTTCATGTCTCTTCAGTGCTGTATTTAGAACATATAGAATTTCAGTTTGCTAAAACATTTCCAAAGCTACGGCTATTTTAATTTTTTCCAAAGACAAAGGTTTACATATTTTTAGTGTTAATTTGCTTTAATAAATAAGCACCTTTAAAAAAAGCTGTATAACAGAGAGAATAATAGTTGTAAAGCAAATCATCTAGGGATTAAGGACTAATAATATCACAGTACTCATCCCAAAGGATCCCTAAACACTGGAATGACTTTCTAAAAAGTCCTCAATCACTCACTCTTTCCCTTTTGGGGTAAACCACAGTAATGATTTATCAAGACATAGCATTACATTTAAGAACAGAAGGAGAAGGATATTATCTTTGACTGCAACAAAAGAGAGAATTTTACGTACCATAGACAGAATAATTACCCAAATTGGAATTGGCCAGGGCAGAGGAAAAAAATGGAGGAGGTGAACAGAAGGTCAAAATGAAGAGATGGGTGACTTCTAAGAGCCATTTGTCACCTAAAGAGGAGAGGAGGAGGGGAGAGAGAAACAGAGAAGAATTATGATTCTCTGTGGAAATCAAAGCAAAAGTATGCATTCCTGCCTTCAACATTATTGTTTGGTAATATAAGGTTGTGGGGAACTTGACAAAGAGCCAGAAATAAGTTTCTTTTACCCAGAGAGACAAGACAGATATATCTGGGAAAGAGGCTTGGGAGCCCTGTAACATGTTGAACTTGAGCCAAATATTATTGGAAAGGACCTGGGAGAAAAGAGAAACTCCAGGCACTGCACTGGCTTTCTTTGTTGGAAAGATCAGATCATTTTGTATGTGATTTGAGATGTTATTATACATATGAGTGTGCATGTGCATGTGGGGGTGGGGAGTTTCTTTTACAGAAGCACTGCATTACCTGAAGTTAATTCATCTGAGTCTTTGGTCATCTCCAGACCTTGAGGTCAGCATAAATTTCTCTGTAAGATATTTGGTATTAATTTGGTATTAATAATTCCATGTATTAATTTGGTATCTCAGGGCACAATGGCATCATGTTGTTGATAGAAGACTACTGCTGCTACTGAATGGTTATATATGATCCATAATTAGGTATGGTATCCTACCTACAAGTGTAATTCAGAGCAAAGACAATGCTGTTGAAATAGGAGGCTCACAGCTATACTGTTGGAAGATTCAGCAGAAGGATCTCTCTGGATAGAAATATCTGAGTTTAAAGTCTCTATAAGATCCCTAAGTATGATACAGAAAGTAAAATATGGATTCATTGTTACTGCATAAATCAAAAAGGGAGGAATGGAAAATCTGAATGATGCACAAATTTAATCTTTCAATTATGGTTATGTAGATGATTATGAGCCCTTATTTACTGAAGATGGATCATTTACCTCTGTAAGTAAAGCAGGAATTTAGGAATCTAAGTTTTTCAAATTCTTTCATTCAAAAATATGCTTTCATTTCAATCCATTTGAAAGCAGCCATAACAGAAATGGTTTGAGTCAGTTGAAATGTTGTGTTTTGATAACACAGAGATATTTTGCTTCAACCTTTTTATTACATCAGATAACATTAATTTAGAAAGGAAAAATCTTTTAAAATTAAACATTCTTTTCTGTTTGTTATCCAAATTCTTCCTAGCCATAATTTTTTTCTCTAAATAGAAATGAACCATCTAGATATGGACAAATATGAAGTGAGATTTTAATGAACTTCACATTCCTTACAAAAACATGTGATTTGGCACAAGCAAAAGAAAATCCCTTTTCCTTAACATGACGAAGTCTTGTAAGTTCCATATTGTTGGAAGGACAGAAGGAAAGTAAAATCTACTATGTTTCTGATGTGTCTGTACAAGTTTGTGGACACAAGTACTGAAGAAGCTTGAATTTTAACACTCTTCACTTAGAAGAATTCTCTCACTTCTCTAGATTAAAAGTTCATTAAAAACAAAACAAAACAAAAAACCAGCAACAACAAAAAACAAACCCCATACTCTTTCTTGACAGCTGCAGCCTAAAGAATATGTACACACAGAAACTTAGATGCTTTGGTTGTTGTCACCTAGTTTTCATTGCAGGACTGTGTATCTATGGTTTCTTTAGCTTTGCTCCTTTGCTTCTTGGTTTGTGTGCAATCTCCAGTTTATGCATAGCAGCAATAAATTGTTCTAATGTCTGTCTTTATCCATAGTAATCCAAAGTGAATTCCTTTTACTTCCAGTATGACATTGCATGTACTTATGAACTCCAGCAGAGCTTTATAACTAACTATACCTATCTATCTTACACTTAAAATTCAGAGAAATAATGTTTCATTAAAGAAACAAAGAGGCCACTGGGTTAGACAGGTTGGTTGTAAAAACATTTTAATTTTACATCAGTGAGGTTACCTCCTTGATCTGATTATCTTCAAGCTAAAGAAGTATTTTTCAAGGTTACAGCTACTCTGACTAACCCATAGACACGTTCATTAAGAGTCTTGACATGCTTATTCTGCATGATTGTGCAGCATGACACAATATAACCCAGATATGGAACTTTCATTCCATACCTGTCTCTGGTATTCTTTTCTCCCTGGGAAAAAAGTTAACCTCTGTGGAATCAGATTTTTCAAAGGCTGAAAGTTATTTATTTTGCCAAGTGCTTTCTCTGCCACCCCTGTTGCTGTCTACAGGAAGCCATATAAAGGATCACTTTGATTAGGCAATCAAATGCATAGTACCAACCTTTCCTTAGCAAAATTGCTCTCTCACATAGTAATTCATACTTACTTACTATCCTGAATTTTGGTAGGTTCATTTCTGCACACTGTAGAAAAAAATTTACATAACCTAGAACTTAATTTTTGTAATGATAACATTAAACTGGAGGTTTAGAATAATGTCTTCATTGCACATACAGGAATGACAGAGAAAGCCACACATGTTGAATTTGTACCAAGACTGGTACAACCAAGGTTT
The DNA here is from genome assembly GCA_024611195.1 of Ceyx melanurus. Taxonomy (NCBI): domain Eukaryota; kingdom Metazoa; phylum Chordata; class Aves; order Coraciiformes; family Alcedinidae; genus Ceyx; species Ceyx melanurus. The sequence continues at coordinate 31,174 of JANHGL010016644.1, forward strand.
GCAGTTCCCTGAATTTCCTGTACAAACTCTAACACAAATTCACCTGACTGTAGTTAACATTTTCCTATTTATGCCTGTACTGGTAATTTGACCTCATCAATGTTTATAAATATAGAAAGGGTGAATGCCAGGAGGATGGAGCCAGGCTCTTCTTAGTGATGCCCGATGACAGGACAAGGGGCAATGGGTGGAAGCTGAGTCATAGGAGGTTTCATGTAAACATGAGGAGGAATTTTTTCACAGTAAGGGTGACACTGCCCAAGTGCTTGTGGAGTCTCCCTCTCTGGAGATATTAAAAATCTGCCTGGAAGCATTCCTGTGTGATCTAGTCTAGGTGCCCCTGCTCTGGCAGGGGGGTTGGACTAGATGATCTTTCATGGTCCCTTCCAGACCCTGACATTCTGTAATGTAGCAGTGATAGGATTTTTGCCATGGAGGCCAACTTGCAGACCCTGGCTAATTCATGCTGTAAAAATCTCTTATTATGCAAAGCAAAGTGACTATACCAAAACTAGCTGTTGTGAATGGTTTGATTCTTAAACTGTGATGGGCTTTTTTTTTTCTTTTTTTTTTTTTTCTGAGAATTCTAAATGGATTTACAAAATGTGTAAAAAAATTTCCTCTAGCAATCAAGAAAATCTAGTTCTGACACCTGGATCTGGGTCCTAGCAGTATTTAATATGTCACTATAGACGTAATCCCAGAGTCTACATGAGCTCTTTTGTCTTTGGTCTATACTGACACATTAGAACAATTGCAGTCTGTCAATTAGCATTCCCAAGTCAGCCAGGCATGTTTCTGCATCACAAATTGAGTGATAAAACTGATATTGTTTCAGCAGAGTTCTGCCTGAAAAGTGTCAGTTGCTCTCCATATATGAAAATGAATAGACTCCGTATTTACACAATATTGAAAAGGAATTCAAAACAAGAAGTAACAAAGAAAGAAATGGAAGGACTAATAAGGCAAGAGAGGAAAACAGTACCATAATAAACATGCCATATTTAGCTAAGATGTCTTGTAGAATAGTTTAAAAAAAAAATAAATTTACAAGATGCTACCTGCCCAGCGGCAGTTATAAGGCAATTTTCATCATGGCAGCAATAAACAGAGCAGTCGGCTGGTTTTTTTCTATGAGGTTCTACAGAAACATTTTCTTATTCAAGAGATGCATAAAATGGATATGGGCATAAATATAAAGCAATGTTGAAGGGATCAGTTGTTTACAAACAGAAGTAGTAATTTACCTTCTCCTAAGCCAATGGCAGGTAAGTTGCACATGTTTACAGTAAGAAACACCTCAGCATAGTTCTGGTAGAATATTAGAAAAAAATAAAAGCATATCCTACTTACTGATAGCTTCTGACCTCTTTACAGGTATCTCTGCACATAATGATTCTTGAGAGTATCAAAATGTAATTAGAAATCTTTATTTGTGTGCTTATATTATGAAGTCTGTACTGTTATCATGACTTCTTTAAAATATCACTAATTTAGCAAATCCAAATAATTAAAAAGAAAAAGAAAAAAAAAGAAGAAAGTTGTAGAAAAAGTCTTACCACTTGACATGTAAAAAACATGTCTTTAAAAAAACCAAAATGAAATAAATTATAAAAAGGACTTGGCATTTTCCCTGATGATAACAGCAACTTTTTTTTTAGTAGTAATTATATTAAGGTTCTTTGCATTAGTTCCTAAAAGACTCAGGTATCGAGGATAACTAAGTAATGAAAGTAGCTCAGTGAAAGTAGAAGGAAAAAAACCAGCACAACAAACAAATCTATAGTTTTATTTCAGACGGAATGGATTTTTTTCTGGATGGCTCATTCCAGAAGCTGAAATACGTGAACAAAATCATGTTAGCCATGATCATAGTTCTAGTGTCTTCTCTGCATTAGATTACAAATTCTTCTTGAGAAAGGAAAAGTTTTGTGTATTTTTAAAAGTCAAAACATGGCTCTATATATTCATATTTTCTGAAAGAAAGCATATTGCTTTTCTATTGAGTCATGCTATGGGAATAGAACCCAGACCATGCTGCTGGGATTCCTACAAGAACTTTCAGTTGCCTGTGCATATTGTATAATCTGAGAATCAAGGGACTCAGCTGCAGTTAATTTTCATTCGCTGTTTGTATATAAATGCTTTTAGTACTTAAACTAAATTCAGATCAATTAAACTAATGTTGTTTGACATAATATTCCTTGTTCCAAAATCAATATCCCTTCATTTGACAGACTTGTTCTTGAATTCAGGATGTTTATTATTCTTAAAGCTTACCTATCGACCTGGTTTTTGTCTTTGATGATGTAAACCAGTTCTTCCTAAGGTACCATGAGCCAGAGTATAATGGGGTTCAAATTTCTCTAGTAAATACATTTAATTGTAAGATCATGTACGTTAACCTCTCACCATAGTGCTAACTTCTTATCCTTTCCTTTTGTCTTTGCTACTTTCTCTTTGAGAGCATATTCTCCCAAAGAAGATACCTTTTTTTAATAGTACCCTGCTACTGAAGACATCTTTTTCTGGGACTGTGGTATTTGATGATGAAAATTCCTCCACCAGATTCTGGACAGTGAAGTATTACAATTTCATTTTGATCAACAGATTCCATTACGGTCTGTCACCCAAAGATATTTTTCCAGACAGGGCTTGATAACATTTTTCACAGAATCACAGAATGTTAGGGATTGGAAGGGACCTTGAAAGATCATCTAGTCCAACCCCCCTGCCAGAGCAGGGGCACCTAGACCAAGTCACCCAGGAACAGACCCAGGAGGGTCTTGAGTGTCTCCAGAGCAGGAGACTCCACAACCTTCCTGGGCAGCCCCTTCCAGGCTCTGGCACCCTCACTGGGAAAAAGTTTTTCCTTGTGTTGACCCTAAACCTCTTGTG
>JANHGL010016645.1:9429-22584 GCA_024611195.1 Ceyx melanurus
TGCTCAGGCAGGGGGGTTGGACTAGATGATCTTCTAGGTCCCTTCCAATCCCTAATATCTATGATTCTATGATTCTAACTGTAGAGAATTTCTAGTGCTTTTTCTTGAGCCTGTCCCTCTTGCTTCATATATAAGAGAAAGAAAGAAAATGCTGTGTGCATTCTTGTAGAAGATAACCTTGTAATTGCAGATTTATTTAATTAACCCCCTTTGTCCCAGGTAAAGGAGAAATTTTTATGGGTAAATTAGCCAACTACAACTATCTGCAGGTCTAGGAGGATACTATTAAATATAAAGGAATATAAGTGATGTGATTTTTGAGTCTCTCTTTCTGGTCCCTGCTGTTTTGTGTTCTCTGACTGAACACCCAATTGGTCCAGGCAGGCCCAAGGGCTTGTGTTGGCCACTGGTTTGATGAGAGGGTGAAGGAGCCTGCACAGGCTGCTTTGAAGGCAGCTGGAGCAAACATAGGTCTGACATCAATAGGATGAGATGCTTGCGACCCACGGCAGTGGGGATCCTAAAAGGTAAAGGGGTCTTCTCTGTCTGGGCTGGTCACAGCCCGGCTTTATGAGCAGTTTCCCTTGGTCTTCCTCTTTGCAAGGCAGCCCCACAGCTTCTGACACAGCCCAGATTTGCTCCTTCCTGCCCATAGGATGGGCAGACTTGATTCTGAACATGGGTATTCTGGGAGGAAGGGAGAAGCGGGCAATCTGGAAGGGTGGAGGAGGCAGTTACCATGAAAAATATAAGGCAAAAGAGGGGGGGGGGGGAAAAAACCCCACCCCCGTATCTAAAATTAGAAGTGCCGTTAACAATACATCAGTCTTTGGACTTTTGTGTATTTTTGGCACTTATGCTTGCCATGGTCAGGGCTGAGTATAAGAAAATAGCCATGGGTTTTCTGCAAAATTCACATCTCGAATGTTCTGCCCTGTTGGATCAGTGATCTTTTTGCCTTAAAAGCACATAGAGCACTCTGTGTTTATGAGCAGTCTGTGGAAATGCCAAGGCTAATTACGCTCGTGTGTTCCCAAGTGAATAAATGCATCTTTTAGATAATATCCTGTTGAGATCAACTAAATAAGAGGCTGGCGTGATTGCTTGCAAACTACTTAAAGGAAAAATGATTATAAAAGGCAGGATCTAATATTAGAAAATAGAGATGGGAGAAACCTACTAGTTCACCTCATCCATTCTCCAGCAGTGCAAAAGTGTTTGTTTTAGATACTTTATTGTGGAGTGATTTTTTGGTTGGTCGGTCCAGTTCCAGATGCTTGAAAAACAGGAGCATCTGATACTTACTTTCCTTAAAAGACTTTTTTTTTTCTTCTTGCTCTAAATTTTATCCTCTTCAGTTCTGTTTTGCTAGATTTTTCCAAATGATCTGGGTTATCTACATTTCATCTTTGAAGGTGACATAGAAACTGGGGAGCCAGAGCCTCTCTAAAATTAAGGTATTTGATTACATGGCACAAATGAATTGGAACAAGATGGGGGTTGGTCTCCTCTGTCAAGGAACAAGCAACAGGACAAGAGGAAACAGCCTCAGATTACACGGGGGGGGGTTAGGTTGGAGATGAGGAACAATTTCTTCCCCTCCAGAGTTGTGCAGGCCTGGCCAAGGCTGCCCAGGGCAGTGGTGGAGTCACCATGATCCCTAGAGGGGTTTCCAAGACATGGAGATGTGGTGCTGACAGACATGGGTTAGTGGTGCCCTGGCAGTGCTGGGGGACTGCGTGATCTGAAAGGTCTTTTCCAAATTAAATAATTCTGTGCCTTCTTTCTGCTGAGAAGAGAGGCTGTGGAAGAACAGAAGTATCCCACAGGGACCTGCTAGAATTGAAAAGGCCGCTCATAAGATGAGGATCTTGTTACACTGGTGGAAGGTGAAATTTGCTGAATGTAAGAGGACGTTACATTTAAATCATGTTGGAAATGTGCAAAGCAATTAAAATATCACACACACACCCTCCCTTTTAATTAATAGTAATAGTGCATGTGGATTCCTCATTAATTGTGATGATTGAAGAAGTAGACATGTTGATATTGAGTGTGTCCCATTCAGGGATGTTTTATATGGATCTTCAGTTCTGGAAAAATGCATATATGTAAAACGAGCCCAAATCTATATCTGTAAGTAGAATTGGCACTAATGAAAATCACTTGCTGATGAATTAGTTTTGGATCTGGCTCATTTTAGTAAAGATCTAGGGCTTGAAGGCAAATGCTTATCTCTGGATAAGAAAACTGTCTCGTTACCTCATTTTCCTCAGTGAAATCCACTTGAATAGTACAGTTCAGTTAGTGTTTCCTAAACTTCTGAAGATCATCAGATAATCCTCTTCACCTGAAGAAGGGAGCTCTCTATGATGAAAGCCATAGTTAATGACCTGAGTAGGCTAATTACACCATGTGTTTGCTGTTCCCTACTGCTTCTCTGCCCTCTGTTCATCCTTCCTAAGTGCTTTTTGGCTCTTTAGCGAAGCCTCTTCCTCCCTCTTGCCCTTTTTTCCTTCTCTTCTCAACCTTCCTTGGTTGTCCTCAAATGATACCGAGTGTAAGACTGGTGGGCTTTCCTGAGGTAGAACTGAGGCTCCACCTATCCTTCCATCCTAAATCCTAAACTGGAGTGGGTGTGTGTAATTGAGAAGTAGACATTGTGGCCAGAGGAGGAGGAGGAGCCAGCTGTGTGAACTGAACATCTCATTCTGAAAAGAGGATGAAGCCATATCAAACTACATGGCAACAGATGGCCCATATCAGAAACCAGATGGCCTAGTACATCCCACCGCTCCCGCTATGGAACAGCAAGCAAAGGAGAAACCCACAGCGTAGTCCAAAATGTCATGACACTCTTATATAAGGACCACTCATGGTTTGTAAGTGATGTTACACCTAGAAATCTGGTCTGTGGTTGTCCATTCATAAGCCAACACTAGCGGTTTGAAGGAAGGGTGACACATCTGAGACCCAGACTACTCTTACAACTGCACTTATAAGAGGCTCATCAGCAAATGTTCCTCAATGGTTTTCAGGCCAGGCTGATGTACCTTGTAAGACACCAATGCTCTGTTAAGGTCTTACTGAATCCATAGTATCCACAGAACCTTTCTGTTCTGTGGCGGTCTGACCTCATGGATGTGAGCACTGTAACACTGATACAGCCAGATGCCCTTCCCATCTGTGACATATGTGATCACTAGAACGTCACAATTAACTTATCTGCTTTGCAACCCTGGCCGTGTCTGCGCTTGTGGGGTATGGACTCTTCCTTTCTTGGAAGCAATAAGAGTCATCCAAGACTCAGAAAACTTAAAACATGAACTGAGAATGACGTGAGGCAAAGAAGATTTATAGCTGAATTGTCCCAGCCCCATCTGCTTGGTACCCTGGCCTGGGAACAGATTTCCAAGTGTTTCTGAAATGCTAATCCATACTGAAACTCTGGTCTACTGGTAATGTCAGTTTGTTAAGAGTTGTTTTGTATGTATGTGTGAAAGCTCATTGTGAGGGAGATGTGTGTTTTATACATGGTCTTCAAATTAAAAGCTTAAAGTTCTGTTGGTCGTTAAGACACAATGAGAGCCCAGTATATAATATGAGCACCTTCCAACAGTGCATAATAGTAGTGATGCATAATAATAGTGGTGCCATTAATAATAGTGATGCCATAGCAGTGCATAATAATAGTGATGCCATTAACTTGTGAGGAAATTAAATATCAAGACAATAGACTCCAGACCAAATAGCACTTTGATCAAAGACAGAGATGTTCTGCCTTTCTCATTAAACCTGGTGCACTAAGGATGGTGATCAATGGCCATTCAAAACACTAAAGCTTGAAAGAATTAGTCCACTTGTTTCTCAGGGGAGGATGTATCTGAACTTCAGGAGTCCTGTCTGTTGAACCACAGAATCGTGTGCCAAGGGCTCCTTTCTTGTCTGGAATCCCTGAGCCCACCGTGCCTCTTCAGTTTCTCTTTTCTCGGACACTGAGCTCATTTAAATACCATTGTTAATTCTGCTGCACTGGCCACAAAATCAACTGTCCCTAATTAAAACTTTTGTAGGTCTGGTTTAGTAACCGCCGTGCTAGATGGAGGAAGCAGGCAGGAGCCAATCAACTGATGGCTTTCAACCATCTGATCCCGGGAGGGTTCCCGCCCAGTGCCATGCCGACTTTGCCAACCTACCAGCTCTCGGAGCCCTCTTACCAGCCCACCTCCATACCACAAGGTACAGTATCCAACAGGTATTGGGTTAGAAGAGTGTTACTGGTGGGGGGGGGGCTTCCTGTCTTATCTGCAAAACTGTTTTCTTCTCTAATGTAGAACGAGTACTTGGCTAAGTACTCTCAGTGTTTATCTGATAGGGGGAACACCCAGCTCTTCGGACTGTCTTGTTTGGCAGAAGATTGTAGTAAGTCTCAGTATGGTAAAAGTTTGTCTTGATGTTGTCAGAAATTCTGGTAACTTTGGATTCGGAGAGGGAGCCTCCAATCTCAGCTATGCTAGATTTGACTTAAAGAAAAATCTTAAGGGTGAGACTTTGTCAAAGAAGTTACTGTACTCTTCCTGCTCCCTTCTTGAGATTTGGATTGTAACTGGATGTTCTAATTAAGGGAATTTTTTAAAGCACAGGGTTTCTCCCATACTTTGCTAATGACAGAATTTATATGTTGTGAGGAGTAGAAAGCCTATTACCAGTCTTCTCACCAACAAAGCTTTTCCTTTTTTTTTTTTTTTAATGTGTATATACATTTATAAAGCATTCGTTATATCGGTTCTGAACAATATGTGTCCACTAAGGACTGTCTGAAAACTGTGTGTGTCTGGTTTTTATAGTCTAATTAATAATTTTTTTGTGTCATCTTGATGACCAGTTAAGTCTCTAGCAACATAAAAGTTTTACCTTTCTGCTTAACCTGTGTTTAGATGCAAGTCCTGATGCAATTCCGTTGAGTTGAGCTTCACATAATGAACTTATTAAGCTGGGGGGGGGTGGGGGGGGTGGGGGGGGTGGAAGAGGAAAACATATCAACAGGTTTATTTTGCTTCTAGCCGTGTCTGATCCCAGCAGCACCGTCCATAGACCTCAACCTCTCCCTCCAAGCACTGTACACCAAAGCAGCCTCCCTTCAAATCCAGAGAGCAGCTCTGCCTACTGCCTCCCCAGCACCAGGCATGGATTTTCCAGCTATACAGACAGCTTTGTGCCTCCATCCGGGCCCTCAAATCCCATGAACTCTGCCATTGGCAATGGCCTTTCACCTCAGGTCAGTCCTGTGTTTTCAGACAGAGGATTTGCTGTATACCAGAACCAAAGAGTCTATTCCCTCAGGCCATGGTATAATGAATTGCCAAATTTAAACCATAATGTATTCTTTATACAAGCCACATGATTTCAGTTTGCTAGTTTCCTTTTTTTAATTTTAATTAAAAAAGAAATAATTTTCCTCCTACTGGCTGAATCAAGAGTCATAGTTTATATCTAATTTCAAGTGATTTATAATGTAATCATGCAGGCTTTGTGTTTACATTCAGTTGTCAAGTGTTTGCTATGTCCTCCTAGTCTCCTGAAGATCTTGGTGAGGTACAGAAAGTAGATAGTGGAGTTCTCCTGTGAATCAAATATCTCAGATAAACCTCACCAAGGTTTTACCAGGAGAATGGCAAGCAAGTCATATGAGGAGAGTTCCAAGGGCTGAGCAGTGTGCACTGAGATGAGCTATAATCGAGTTATAAATACATAAATTATGAGTATTACTGATCTTTGGCAATATAGTGATGCATGAAAGCCATAATTGTTTTTCTAATTTGCCTGAGCTCTTTTTTGGAAATCATGTTAATGAATTGCCTTGATAATTGAGTGTCAAAAGGTTGGTTAAATTTTCCTATACGCAGCATCTGTCTGTAGCTGAAATTATTAGTTAAAGCTTGAAGAGAGGGTAGTTTGGTTTATTAACAAGAGCTTTGCCCAGGTGTTTGGAAAGAGATGCCCACGAAATTCTGGGAAGTCACAAAGAGGATGCAATCTATAATTGCAATCAGGAATCTCTTCAGGGCTGAAAGTGAGAGTTTGAACAGCTTTATCTGCTTTCCACCCTTTTTTCCTCTCAGTGGTTAGAAAAACAGAGAGAAGATCAGAATGACACAAATGAAAAGTGAAAAGACAATTATACTCAATTACACACTAATCACTGACTATCACCGCTGCCTAAGCAGGGAGAGGGTATTCTAATAGGCAGAAAATGAGATTTTAATAGCACAAAGGGTGGCCAAAATAACGACTCATATATCTTTGCCTCCTTCGTTTTCTTCAACTTGTGGTTTGCATCTCGGGAGTACAGTTCCTGGTTCCTGTGCAACGGTGATAACTCTGTGCAGCTGAAAAGTTCAAAGGCACCAGAGTTGAAAAGAATGAATAACAAAGGCAATGAAATAAACATTTTCGCCCAAAGGCAAAAGTTCATAAACCCTTTTTTGTAACAGTAAATGTAATTAAGTTTCACAGATTCCTATAGCACAGAGTGGGGTACAAAACTTTACGGTTTGAAACCTCAGGAAAAAAATAGCAACAAAAACAAATGGATGTACTTGAACAAGACTTGGATGGATATTTGGTTCTAAAGAACTCCAATTTTTTTAATGCAATCTCCAACAAAAGCCATGACATTATATTAATTACTTATTTAAAAAAATTATTTACTTTAAAAGGCTGTTTTTGTAGCATGCAAGGCTTCTGCATTTTTGACATAAGTATCTTTCTGGGATTTGGTGTTAATCCATCAAAAGTAGTTGTTTGTGTCAGTTTAAATGTGAGTTGGTTCTGGAGATGGCAAATGTGTTTTTTAATTATTTTTTTTTTTCCTGTCACATAGTTTTTTTGTTTGTGATACACAACAGTAAAGAAATCTTGTGATATCTGGGCAGAGCAGGACAAAAAAGTCGGGCCCAGGTTTCTTCCTCCCAAAGCCTTGCTGATTTGGAGGTCTGATATAATGAGCAGATCATCCTGTAGCAGATTAGATGACTTTCATCAGTTACCGTGCTTCTTTGCACACAGCCCTGTCTTTACACTACGAAACTTTTGCTGTTTTGTGTAGTTTTTTCCCTTCTTTTAGACTTTTGAAACCTTTGTCTACCCCAGTGCATAGAGTTGTTGGCTGAACAAATGCAGGAGATTACTCACATCCATTGCTTATCCCTATTGTATCCACTACTTGTAGCCATTTAGATTTTGAACAGCTTCTTGGCAATTGAATTATTACCTTCCTGGCTGATAAAGATCTTTTCCACCAAAAAACAAAGAGTAAAACTAGCCCTAAATTAATACAGTGTTGCAAACAACCTCTCTAAACCAGTTTTGGGACCTAACCAATGTCTTAGAGATATGTATAAAATGTGTGTACATAAAAAGTGACCTTATGTTTATATAAGGGAGCCTCAAATATATAAATTATGCACAATGAATTGCGGGACTGTGACAAAACAGCGAACATCTTTATGCTTCAAAAAGCCTCAGATGTTGGCCATGAGCATTGCAATGTTGCCATGTGAGAAATGCCTCTCTATGGTGTCTTTCAGGGGCACCCCCTTGTCACAGTTCCTCGGGGCTCTTCCCCCAGGCTCCCTGCTGCTCAGGGAACGGTGGGCAGCAAGTCAAATGCCAGTCCTGTGCTAGGGGTTTAATGAAGAAAGAGAAACAGGAGTTTTTCTGATGAGTGGGCACGTTGCAGTGCCCTGCCTGTGTGCGTGGAATTTAGATGACAAAGAAAGAGGGTCTTTTTACTAGGCAGTGGATTTTTGACCACAATAAATCTGGGCGTGGGAGCAATTAACATAATGTCTCCACCCATCCATGGCTCTCTTGTATGGACACGCTGTGTGGAAAGCTGAATTTATGGTGACTTAAGCAGCTTTGTCTGAAGCCCAAATCTTTTGTGTTGAGAAAAACCAAAGACACGATACAAAAAACTCATAGTGCGCAGAACAAAATTTAATATTAAGTTTCAAAGGATCATATTCTTACCAGATTTAAAACTTTTTCCTCTTTGACTTCAGTTTATTCCAAATGAGGGTCTCACATGCAGATCCCCCACCCCAACTCCCAAGAGATTAATTTTTCACGCAGAGTATTTCCTTTCTAACTTTGCTCTTTAAGATGATGAACAAATACGTTGTTTTGGGCAAGCACTAGGTGAAGGCAGAGGACAAGAGGAGATGGCCAAGGTGCTGTAATTTTATTTTTTACTGTCAATCTTGAATTTTATACTTAGAGAGGACTGTATGTCTTGGTCAGTTTTAGGAAGCAGAACACTCTGTAACATGCCTGTCTTGCAGGCTGGGTAATAAAATGTTGCTCTTGTTAAAAGAAAAAGAGAATAGAAATAGTCCCACTTTATTAATATTTAGCACTTTTTAAACACTGAGGCAAGGCCTGCAGGTCTCCTTCAGATGACTGTTCTCCTTGTTCATCTGGTTTACTCATTACTACCTGGCTGTGGAGAGAGAACCTCTCAGACCTCTTAGACCTGCAAAAGGGTTTGCTCTGGCAGGAATAAGACAGGGATTAATGTCTCAGGAAACTGGTAGCCAGGAGTGATCTTTTTTGTATTTAATGAAAAAGCAGCTCTACTTCAAGCAGGCTATATCAGCCAGAGCCCCTTAAATATAATGTCAGGATGGAGATTATTAGTGTGTAATATATGTAAATTGCATATCTTTATGTTTTCTATGCCTATTATACAGCTGCTTGGCTTTCATACATATGGTTATGGGAATATTGTGTATCCTTTCCAAAAGAGGTTTCAGTTGCTCAGTGCATTTCCTCTTGACCAACATTTGCTAACTCTGAATTATTAGAGGGCAGCATACCTGGATGTTAGTTGCATATGGAATTTCAGCGTGCTCCTCCACCAGTGTTAACGGGCGTTGCCAGATCTTCCACGTGTAGCAGAAGAGCGACTGCAAAAAGCTGCTTGTTTTGCAACTGCAGGTGGATGGTCTTACTAGAGGGCAGATTGTTTTTAAGGCAGGATATCAATATTTTGAACATCTTCATTTAAGATAAGGAAAAAGGCTTTTTCTGGAGTACATGGACATCCTCTGACCTCCTCATGTACTTTTTATTATTGTCAGAGCAGCAGAGTTTGCCCTGCACTGGGCAGATCAGGCCTTTTGCTGGTTTGGAAATGCTGCTGTTTTGGGCTGCTCCTGGATTTGTGTAGAGCAACAGTCTTCTGCTCATGAGGCCACCTGTTCCAAGTGTTCAACATATAGAATACCCAGGTGTAAATAGTGCAGCACTGTTATGTTTTTACTGGAAAAAGAACAAACGTATGTAACCTGTCTCCTGACAGACATGATTGGGTTTTTTTTCCTCCTAGCCCTCTAGAAAACATCTCAGACCTACTTTTTCCTCTTCCTTGTCATCTTCTCCTATAACTAATTCAAACCAGTAGCTTTAAAAGGCTGCAGTTTCAAAATAAGAAGTGGCTTGAATGTTGAAGGGGTTGTGTTAGAAGATTACAACAGTCTTAATGTTTGCAGCTCTCATGCCATTACCTGGAGCTCAGGAAGAACCTTGAGAATTCCAAACCTTTCTGTGAACAGTAGTAAAGATGCAAGCTGTTTCAAGGTTTCTTTCTTCTACTGTCAAAACATTTCACTGCCTGAGTTTAGGAATTATCCCATAACTCTTTTTTTGGTGAGATAGTTCTTAGGCAATTGGCTTCTCTTAAGTCTCTGAGAACACTTGGTTTTCATTAACCTGAGGTATGGATCTGATGGCAGCTGTCGAATCAGTTAGATGTGTTCATATTGTCTTGTTAACACTACTTCTAAGGGAAATGGGAACCAGTGGCAAAAAAATTGCATTCCCTCATTAAGAGGCACAAGAGAGGAAGAAAACCAATTATTCATTTATTATTCTTTTTCCTATACCTTCTGTCAAATTACTGTGCAACTGGTCACTCACAAAACCATTTCTTTTGGATCCAAATCCCACACCAATGAGAAGTTCATCATCTTTGTCACAATTAACTTGGCTTTGATAGCTCTTTATTTACTGCCCCAAGGACATGAGACAAAGGTCAGGGATTTCTTTGTGAAGAAGGAAGTTAATTCACATGATATTATTTTCATGAACATGAATTTTACAGTTCAGAAATGTTATATGGAGATAGAAAAATGCTCTGAACTCTTCTGGAAGCCAAAGCCAATTGTTCTGTAGCTTCATGAGAATAAATGCTTAGAGCTACAACAAAAATTATAGATACCTTAATTACAAAACTGTGAGGGTAAATTGCTCACAAAACTGACATAGCTTCCTCACAGTAATTTGTAACATTTAGAATATACGGAGTCTGAGTCTTCAGCACCCCTGCAACCTTTAAAATATTTTTTTTTGCTACATGTAGAAGTTCAATTTAAACTGCTTATTGAAAGTGTGAGTCAGCCCTTCATAGACTATAAGACTGGCATGTGTTGGTGACCTTCTGATCTTTAATGAATGTACAAAATAGAAGTATCAACATGAATCTGAATACTTGCATATTTATTCAATTAAGGATTGGCACATGAATGAGACCTTTGTAATGAATAATCACAGATGGCTCACTCGGGTCCTTAATTCTGCTCTGTATTACAGATTTCAAAGAAAAAAGCTACTAAAAATATCACCATATGATTCAATAAAATGCACATATCACAGAGGAATCAGAGCAGAATTTCATTATTAGCAAGCAATGTATCCATCTTTAAATGTATCACTCTCGATTTCTATAATAATTTCATCCTTCTCTGGAAATTTTTTTTATTTTTGCCTTTGTTTTTTGCCAAGATAGCAATAACAATCTGAATTTTCTTATAAAAGAAAGACTGAGTGCTGAGACAGAATGCAAAATAACAAATTACATTTTTCTGATGGTGAATCCAGCTGTGTAGGTGTAGTTCATGCCATAGGTATGGTTGTAGGGCCAAATGTTGACTTTGATGAGACTCCTACTGCAAAAGCTTTGCAGATCCCATACCCATGTCATCTGCCTAAAAATAAAATTAAATTTAAAATTAGACTTTGTATTACAAATTATGAAAAAAAGCGTATATTTTCATTTTGTTTTTATTGCAGAAAGAGCAAACGCATGTATCGCAGTTTGGAGGGAAGGTCTGTGAGAGCAGAGGGCTGATTTTCACATTGGCCAGAATCCTCCTTTTGTGTTTTGGGTGGAGTAGATGGTGGGACGAAAAGAGTTGACAGGCGGAGAGAAACCTAATCTCAAATTTAGGCCTGTTATGAACTCTTGTAAGTAATGCCACCATATTCAAGTACTTAATCTCATGAGCCTATGGCCTCTGAGACCTCAAAGTTTTGAGATGTTTAATTTCATACATACTTATGTTCATATGATTAGTGACTATATGTACATCTTTGGGCTTTAGTTTTACTTTTTCAGTCATCTTGGGGTTTTTTTGAAGCATTTCTATATAACCAGGAGCTAAAGAATTAGCTTATCTTTGAATTATTTTGGTAACATTCCCTAGTCCCATGACTCCGTGATCTAGTACGTGAAAAAAGGCCTAGGTTTCATGGTAGGCTGTGACAGTGCTGTGAACACATCTCCTGTAGAACACAAAAAAACATTATTAATGAAGGTTCAAGTTAGGCTGTTAATTATCCTAACTGTATAACAGTGCGCCTTCTCTCATTCCAGCATAGCTACCGCTGATGTCTGGTGCTGTGAAATCAGTCTGAGGTATGAGTAGGAGGAGGTCAGATCATTAGATGTTCACAGTCAGTGCATTTGCTCTGATTTTCATGAACCAAGTATGTGGTTCCCAATGCTTGCTGTTTGGCTCAACAGTGCTTCCCGTCGGGTTTCTGTGGCAGAAATATTCATATATAAATAAAATGAATCAGCAATGTGGTTCTAGAATCCGATAGGCATAGATTCACATAACTAATTAACTCAAATTCATCTTTGTAAACCTCTTTTCTAATGCATTATAGCCATCCTTCTTTTGTTTCTCATGACATATTTTGGTTTGGAGAGTATCAGAGAGAGTTAACAGCAGGTAATATCATTAATCTCAGAAGGAGTTGGAAAGTCTCCATGTTGGTGATGAATGAGGGTATCTGACCCACATCTGGTTTACATTAGAATGGAACATTGCCCTGACATCGTTAGGAGCATTTGTCAAAATTCCCTGGACAGAGCTTCTGTAAATTACATGCTGCAAATGTGTCAGGGTCAGATAAGAGGATATCATTAACTTCACTAAAGTTTACTCATGATTCTGTCAGTTCAACTTAATACGTTAACTGCCAACGATTTTCCTTGAGATGTTTCTTTCTTTCATTCACATCTTTCATTCACAAGAGTGGCGGGGGAGAAGGGAATGTCTCACTGTACCCAAAAAATATCACACATGTTCTTCTCCCATAAATCGTATTAATTGCAGGCATGGTCACAAAGCATATTAAATGCAGGCATGCATAAATGAATTAAAACATATGAGCATTTTATTGTGCCTATGGTAGGTCCTGCATCCTAAAATACCAACCACGTTACCAGGCATGATAGATCATTTAAATAGAATAAGCTTTATTTCAGTTAAATGGTGTTTATTTTGTTGATAAATGAAATATTTTCTCATAGCTGATAGCGGCCCAGATGTTGGTCTTTCACAGAATCACACAATCACATAATGTTAGGGATTAGAAGGAACCTAGAAGATCATCTAGTCCAACCTCCCCTGCTAGAGGAGGATCACCAAGACTAAGTCACCCATTAACGCATCCAGGTGAGTCTTGAATGTCTCCAGAGAAGGAGAATCCACAACCTCCCTGGACAGCCCGTTCCGGACCTCTGTCACCCTTACTGAGAAAAGTAAGTTCTTCCTTGTGTTGACCTTAAACCTCTTGTGCTCCAACTTGCACCCATTACCTCTCGCCCTGTCATTGGATGACATTGAGAAAAGTGTGGCCTGCTGCTGTGTCAGCCACTCCTCCCAGTTTGGTGTCATCAGCAAACTTGCTGAGGGTGCTCTCTACCCCCTCATCCAGGTCATTGATGAATATATTGAATAATACTGGACCCAGCACTGACCCTTAGGGGACTCCACTAGTCACAGGCCTCCAGCCAGACTCTGC
>JANHGL010016645.1:22684-47452 GCA_024611195.1 Ceyx melanurus
TCAACTGGTCTCTAACCCAAGCCTCTTCAACTGAGGAAAGAATTTCCTCCCTCCAGACTTCCTCTGTGGTCTTGGAGACCTGGGATTCCTGATAGCTGACCTCAGAAGTAAAGACCTAGGTGAAGATGGCATTCAGTAACTCAGCCTTCTCTCTGTCCTCAGTCACCAGGGCACCCACTTCATCAGTAGCAGGCCCACATTGCCTCTAGACTTCTTTGCCTCCAACATACTTGTAGAAGCTTTTCTTGTTGTCCTTGACCTCCTTCGCCAGCTTAATTTAATGGGAGGCCTTAGCTTTTCTTGTTGCATCCCTGCATCCTTTGACAACCTCCCTGTATTCTTCCCAAGTGTCCTGTCCCTCCTTCCATATTTTAGATATATGTATTTTATATATTTCATCAGTCAGCTCCTCTTTCTGGAACATATCCCCTTCCTGTGATGCTTTGCTGACCCCATCACCAAAGAGTTCAGCCCAATTAATGTTTTAGGTTAATTGGCATGTACTCTCTGAAAACTTTCTTGTAGGTTTGGTTGGTGTAGTTCACTGTGCTCTCTTTGCTCATTCCTAATTACCTCTTTGTTCTCTGCTAGGACAGAAATATTTTATCAGTTATATAGACTGTCTTTCATTATATAAGTCCAGAGGCTGATCATCAGCATTTCCATGTGTTTCATTAAAAAAAATGAGAAAGAAATATATGTAGCCAAAAAACTTACACCCCAATTTTTTTTTTCTTTGGCATTTACACGAGTCTTTCTAAAATGACTTAGATAGTTACAGCAACATTTGGTCCAAGGACTTAAATCAGCCTTTGATTTTTCTTTCAACTTCTTTGCGATCCAGGGCAGCAAGGCAGGCAGTTACTATTGCACGATTCCCCAGCATTTCAGCAGGTAGTATCTGTTTTCCAGGAATTTGGGTGGTATACGGATTGAATAAACTAATTTCTTCCTTAACGATTGTAAAACAATTAAATCCATTTGCTTAGAATGGTGCTGTTTTATAAAACAGAAGATGTGAGTGAGTCTGAAGCCAAGAGTGCTGAGCATCGTGCGGACGTGGCCCACTAATGGCTTTCTAATGGATTAGGTGCAAGTCAGCCATTCCTTTCCTGTAGCTCCTTGTATGGGTGATAAGGTCATGGCACATACCGCATAAAAGCCTTCTGCCCTTGGGCTACTTCCCTTATAGATTTCAAAACAGACATGACCAAAAATCTAATTATGTAGATACTAATCAACTGCAGGATGATTCTGAAAGCCCTGAAGAAGATATTTCTGTAAAGACAGTTACTGTTCTTTTTTTTTTCTTTCTACCTCAGAGAGAACTGTCAGTTCTGCACCAGAGTATCTATGAGATGCATATGCACTTAATAAAAATATGCCTAAAGTCTTGTATTATCTAATTAATGGATTTTTAAAAAAGTAAATCTCACCAAATGCTAATTTTAGCTTGTCAGATATGATAAACCTCTATCCAAATATAGATGCTACTGAAGATTGAGCAGCTTTTGAGAATAGGTCTGGGTCCAGGTTTAATTTGGAAGACTAATCTCTGAAATAACTGTCAATCACAAATTTTTTGAACTCGCTGGGCCAGTCCAGCCTGTTCTCCCTGCTTTTGACCTTGGCACCGAGCATGGAAGAGTGCTGTGAATACCAGTACCACTGGGATGCTGTGAGGGAATGGAAAGGGCTGTGTGCTCAGCTCCCTGATACATCACGTGTGTTTTCAACTGTAGTCAAAACCATCATGCTCCTGCCAATGTAAATAATTTCCAAAGTGGTAATTTTCAATGTAAATGTTTACGTTAAGCTGAGTTGATTTGTATGGGTCTTTCTCTTAACTCTGTTAGTGTTCATTTTAAAAGACAAGGATTAATAGAACTGAAGTGAGTGTAAGTTTTGATACTGTCTTGCCAAGGCAATGTCAGATCATTAAACACACTGGATTTTCAGGACCATATAATTTTCCAAGGTACAAGAAAAATATTTGTAATTACTCAAAAAAACCACACCCCAAAACTAAAACAGAAAAGCTTACTAAAATAAAAATGCCTACTGAAATGTCTTAATAAAATAATCTTCAGAAAATTTAATAGCTTTCAGGAAACAGTTTTTAGAAGAAAAAGTTGATAGACCTGTTATTTCAGCTTTTAGGGGGTTTTGGAGAGACAAAATGCTGTGCAGGTTGCTGTGCAAAGAACATTATTTTTTGCAGTTTGTGATGATCCCAGAGATTTTTTTGTTTTTTTTTTTAGCCTCATATTTGTGAATTGAAATGATTATTTAAATAGAAAATGTAGCCCGAATCCAAATTCTTCTTTTGTGTTATTAAATTCAGTGTTATAAGATTTTAGTATCTAAATGAAGCCTTTGGCTATATTTTTAAGCTTTTTTTTTTACATGAACGTTTCAGTTTGTGAAACACTTGGCAAATGCAACTAGTTAAAAGTTTTCTGATTAGTGAAACAGAAGTGAACATTCTAAGGGTGTAAGTAGTGACTGAACTTCTTCCTGTGCTTTTTTTTAATTTTATTTTTTTTTAATGAGATGTTTGGGGTGTATCTGATGCTGATTTTTTGTGTTCTTGACAAAGTTATCCAGGTGTCTCTTTAAAGTACTCTGTGCTTCTTGCTGTCTTCCTGATGGGTCTTCCTACTGACACCATGATCCCTAGGTCTTGTTTCATTTATTTATTAAAAACCAAACAAACAAGAGAGCTGGGAACAGAAGCTCCCTACAATAATAATAATAATCCCTTTTCTTTTGCAATGGAAAATAAATGCCCTTCAAGAAAGGAACCTCAGAGCTTTAGAAACCAGACATGTGCTTATGAACATTAATTTATTCTTTACAAAATAGACTCAGATTTTAACAAGTTCTTTTTAGTTTATAGTTAGAAATGCAGTAAAGCAAAATTATTACCAAATAGCAACCTGTAATTTATCAGAATATGCTATTCTGGCAGAGCCTGTATGTAAGCTGCAGACTCTTTCTCAGGCTTTGAAATGCAACTTACTCCAGCCTCTGATCTCTGTAGCTTCCTTCTCTCCTTCTTAAAAGCACAGGTGCTTTTTTTTTTTTTTTTTTCTTCCCTCCCGCTTTTACTGGAAACTGTGGCCCAGAGGGCTAGGCTTTTATAGGGACGAGCATGTTATTTTTCAGTATTTTTTTTCCAGGTAGTCTTGAGTGCTGATTTAAAAAATGTTCATGTACAAGCAGCTTATTAAGGGAGTCACAGCTGACTTGGATCCAGTCTGGAACACATGACAGTTCCTGTTGTGTCCACTGGCTCAGGGGATGAAGCTGAGAATTGGTGTTATGACCAGCATTTTACTCATTCACATGTATTTCTTTGTAGGCCAGGAATGAGTCCTCAAGGAATAAAAGTTTCCAGGGAACAAATACCTGCAGAGGTCCAGCTGAGTCATGGGATCAGGGACTCTAAAATCTTATTAGGTTTTGAAATATTTTTTCCTTATTTGCCCTTGGCATCACTTTTGATTGATTGTTAGCCACCAGTTTTTATTCTGGTGGATGGTGCAACCAAAATCTGCTTCCTCTGGATTAAGTATTCAAAGCATAGTTTCAGCATGACCAAGTCTACCTGTTTTAGGAAATGAAGTGAAAGGCTTGAGACCTGTTGTGGCTCTGTAAGCAGTGATGTTCTTCACATATCTTAACTAGTAATCTACCTTTTTTTGTTTTTGTTTTTGTTGGTTTGTTTTGGGGATTTTTGTTTTGTAGGTAATGGGACTCCTGACTAACCATGGTGGTGTGCCTCACCAGCCCCAAACTGATTATGCCCTGTCCCCTTTAACTGGGGGCCTGGAACCCACCACCACTGTCTCAGCCAGCTGCAGCCAGCGGTTAGATCACATGAAGAGCTTAGACAGCCTGCCTACATCCCAGTCCTACTGCCCACCGACCTACAGCACCACGGGTTACAGCATGGATCCTGTCACAGGCTACCAGTATGGACAGTATGGACAAAGTGAGTACTGGAACATATGGGATGCTGTTACCTATTCACACACGGCCTGCAACAAAGAAAATAATGAGCAGAGACCCTAATGGCTGACTACTGCTCCTCTCCAGAGCTGAATGGAGATAGCAGATTGTTGGAGCAAGATTTCTGCTGCATAATTATTTTCTTAAGTGATGTCAACAACATCTTGATGTTATTAATTGTTGAGACATGAAACCTGATTGCTATTAGGTAAAACATAAGGGTTGTCCAAAATGAAATAACCACTGGCATTCCACTATTAGAAACACATGTTCTTAATGAGGTCAGCTCAAGAATCATTACAGTATATAATCCCAGATACAGAGAGTTTTGTCAAACTTGTCCTAGGAATAAAAATATTAGTCCTTTTCCTTTGATATATCAGTATTAAATATGACAATGTCAACCTGTAGTTGGCATGGCCCCATGCTGTGAGGTTGTCACAGCATGACTTAAAAAGCTTCTTTTGCTTTTTTGCAGGTGCCTTTCATTATCTGAAGCCAGATATTGCATAAATGAACTGTCCACTTCAAGTTAAAGCTGGTCTTGTTTTCTGGTCTCACTCCAAGGCTTGGATATGAGGGATCTTCTCAACACACTGCAGTCGAAACTGTGGCAGTCCCAGTGTGAGAAGCAGGCTTGTTATGTTCTCTCCAATCATTGTTGTTAGTAGACTTTTGAAAGCTGGACAAAGCTACACAGAAGACAAAGGCCAAAAGCAATAATGAATAAATAAATGTGACATGGTTCATTATGACTGGGTATAGAAAACAGAGCAGTATTTAATATTGCTGCCTGGCAAAACATTCCATTTTTTTTTGTTGTTGTTGTTATTGAAATTAATGTGCATTGATTGGGACAAATGGAACATTTTGAAACTTGGAGCAGTTGAGCTCTGCATACTCTGACTCATCTGATAGCCAGTGCTGACTTTAGTCTAACTTCAAAACTGCTCCCTTTCTGAAGCAAGGGGAGGAGAACCTCTTTCATTTTACACACTGGAAACTGTCACTGAGAGGAAATGTCACAGTCCTTACGGAGCTAGAATAAGTACAAAAGACCTCCAGAGTAATTACCAGTTACCTTACTGTGCTTTTGTAACCGTATTGTCAATAAATGCAATGAGTTTTGCTTTACTGGGAGTCAAAATCTTATGTAACATGAAAACCAGATTTTACCTTTTTGTCTGTGGAGTTTTCTTAGTCCCATTATACTTTTCCCACCAAACATGGGAGAAAAAAAATAGATCAACACCAACATGACTGACTTTTCACAACTGCCTAGCAATGTGCAATACTGTGTACCTCACACAAACTTTGGGATCATCCAAAGTCATAGAGATAGAATCAGAACTATATTTTTGCAGGTACTTTTATTTTTGTTGTGGTAGTTCCTGATGAAGAGATATGGAAATGTTGCAGTCTGCTGGACTAACCAGCTGGTGATTCACGATTTAAAGGTCCTTTCCAGGAAGCAGTAAGGAGAAATTATTACATTTACCTTTTTGTAGCAATGTACAGGCCATAGCCATGGGCCTGTATTTGACATGTTTGTTTAAATTACACAGCAATATCCAATATAGAAAATATAATTTTAGGAACCAAGGTTTACAAGAAGTTTGCATTGTGACATTTTAAAATGTCAATAAATTTGTGTTTTGTGTTGTCAAGAGGAAGATGGAAGGTGGTGTTATTTATTTCTCTCTCTTATTAGAACAAAGAGGGAGTCAGAACACAAATACATTCCTTTTAACATTAAGGACTCTGATGTAGTGAGTTAGACTAGGGTCAGTACAGAGGTTAGTTCACACATTGGTCTTAAGGGTGATGGAAAAATGAAATATTATCATTGTGTTGAGGCTTCTACAACATGTGTTGTAGTAAAAAAAACCCACCAACACCCAAAAAAAACAAACAAAAAGAAAACAAAAAAAGTCTTTCATATAAAAAGTTCAGTAAATATGTACTATTTATAATGAATAAACATTATGAAGACTTGCAAAGCACTGATGATTTTGTCCTAAAATGTAGTATTGTGCTAAATACCTTGATACATTTTAATCTGAATATCATGAAGAAATAAACCATGCTATCTTCAACACAAACTGGTTTTGTTCTGTAAACTTGTTCTGCACACCTTTCAGGGAACCTTGGGCAGCCTTTGTGCCCAGCTCCTGCTGATGTCCCACCCAGAGCTCTCTGTTCACCAACTGGGCTTTTTTCCAGTGCTGGTGGGACCGGTTGTACGTCCCCATCAGAGAAAAGCATTGTAGGTTTGCTATGTGGTTGAAGAAAAGAAAAAGGGTTCCAACCCAGTACGAGAGTAAGAGTAGGGCAAGTGGGAGGGCTTTGTACAACTCAGGAACTTTGCAATCTGCTGTAGGCAGGATTTCTCTTGATTTTTATTTTTTTTTTTTCTTAGAAGACCGGGGAATTTTTAAATTGTCTTCTATGTGAGCTGATGAAAACATGAGGAAAGACTCTTCAAAAGGTCAAGCCTTTTGAAGACCCTTCAAATTGAATCGAGTGTGTTTTAGTGGCACGTCAGGGGGTAAGGAAGTTTTACCTCACACCAGATATGATGGACATATCTGGAGTATTGTGTCCAGTTCTGGGCTCCCCAGTTCAAGAGAGACAGGGATTTGCTCAAGAGAGTCCAACGGAGGGCTACAAGGATGATTAAGGGACTGGGACACATGTCTTATAAGGAAAGGTTGAGACACCTGGGGGTCTTTAGTCTGGAGAAGACTGAGAGGGGACTTGATAGATGTTTATAAATATATGAGGGCTAAGTGTCAAGAGGAGAGTGACAGCCTCTTCTCACTTGTGCCCTGTGATAGGACAAGGGAAAATGGTTATAAGCTAGAACACAAGAGGTTTTGCCTTAACATGAGGAAGAACTTCTTTACAGTAAGGGTCACAGAGCACTGGAATGGGCTTCCCAGGGGAGTTGTGGACTCTCCTTCTCTGGACATTTTCAATACTAACCTGGATGCATTCCTCTGTGACCTGTGTTAGATTATACTTAGATTATGATCCTGCCTGGCAGGGGGGTTGAACTTGATGAGCTCCAAGGTCCCTTTCAACCGTAATACTTTGTGATACTGTGATACTGTGATATAACTTCCTTACCATTTTGCAGGGAATGTAAACACCTTGAATTTCTTTCAACTTCTAATTATGTGTGCATTTTCTTTTTGCTTTATTTTTATTTTCTTCTTTTAACTTTAGCCCTCTTCCTTTGGAAAAGGAAGGAATATATTTTTTCTAAAGAGGAAAATAAAAAATGCTGGGAAGTGAGAAAGGGGATTTGTTTTATTCAGGTTTGTTTCTCTGATATGCTTTTAAATTCTGTGACAAAATTTGAAAGTTCCCTGTTGCTAACAATTCTCTGTTCTAAACTGCTAATTTTTCTGATTTTTTTTTCAGTGTTGCCCCTGAGGACTTGTCCCTTGGCATTTGTCTCATGTCCTAGGCTTGCTGCAAAGGCTAAATAAGCTCCCTTTTTTTTTTTTTTTTTTTTTTTTCCTGATTTGCAATCCCTTTCCTGTAAAATATAGGAAACAAATCCAGTTTGGAATTGGTTATTGTCTCTATAAGTGCTCCTCCAGAGGAAGAGCAGACCTTTGTTACACGACAATTGAAAAATGTCACCTTCATTGTCTGTCCTGTTCTATTCCAGCAGCTGGCAGAGTGGGACGGGGGGTGATTTATCATAGAATCACAGACTGGTTGGGGTGGGAAGGAAACTTCCAAGCTCATGAGTTCAACCACCCTGCAGGAAACAGGGACATCTGCAACTAGAGCAGGTTGCTCAGAGTCCCATTCCAGCCTCACGTGCAATGGTGACAAGGATGGGGCAGCAACCACCTGTCTGGGAAACCTGGGCCAGGTTCTCACCACTCTCTGCATTAAAAATGTCTTCCTTCTCTCCAGTCTAAATTTCTCCCCTTCTACCTTAAAACCATCACCCCTTATCCCATTGCATCAACTTGCCCCCCATCCTACTGGGTGCTACTGAGATACTGCAGAGCAGAAGAGCCTGGAAAGAAGGAGGAAACCAACCAGTCCTGTCGCAGGCAGGCCCTGTAAGCAGGGAACCAGGACGAGATCTTAGCAGTGGAAGTCAGGAGCTCAGGGCTTGGCAGTTTCCTCATTTGTGATGCTCCACAGGAATGTCTGGTGGAGCTTCAAGGATTACTTGGGGTACTGTTGATCCCTTCTTGTTACTGCTGTCAAGTCTGAAGTGATTCCTGTGAGCCACATGTTTCTGGAACATGATTCCTGAACGCTTGGGAAGTCCGAGGGGCATGAGCCTGACATGGATGTTGTGTTTGGACAGAAATGCCATGGAACAGCTTAGAGAAATGTGCTGGCAGCAACAAGTCCAAAGCCTCCTCACTGACCAGAGCTGAAAGGATGGATCTCAGGGTACTTCCTTTTTTGTTTATTTGTTTAGTTTAGTTTTGTGTTTTGTTGTTATTTTATTTTGGAGAAGGAGTGGGGTTGCATATTTAGTGAGCTGGAAATAAATAACAACAGCTGCTTTCCAACCAACTGTCTCACATCTCATAGATAGATGAATTGGAAACACTTGAGAGACAAGCTTTGATGAAAAAAATGTTTATTCCCTGTGGCACAACTGTGACTTTTAATTTATTCTTTGCTTTTAAATCTTCCTTATCTACAAATAACTTATACTGCCATCAAAATACCCAATATATACATTTTGGCATATTACCTTGGTATACGTTATTATTCCTTTATTTGAGAATGTGTAATATTTAATGGACGAGTTAGGAAAATACATTTTTTTAATGGAACTTATTTTCCTTCTATTTTCCTTGGATAATTCAGTGTATCCCACTTAAACAAAGCCTATAAATAAATGTATTTCTTACTAAAGGGATTTTTCACATGGGATTTTCTACTCAGTATCGATGAAAAGTCTCTCCTGTCCATGTGACAAATGGTATTGATGTGTATCTTTACATAGCTGTTTTGAAAGGCACAAAATGTCCATCTGAACCTACAAATCCTCCCCCAAAACAACTGTTTGTTACACAGAATCTATCTCCTCAGAAATCTGTTTCTGCTTATATCTGATATTAGAGATTTTTAATCCATGGCCTAAAGTCTGTGCAAATTCAAACTTAAAAAAATCTGGTTGTAGGTTTGTAATCTAGATCTGCAAACAATGAAAAAAGACAAAGTTGTTTCATTTTGAAAAACCAAACCCCACCCCAAATGATGAAATGCCACTAATAATTTATAAAGCAAAGATGTATTTGTGTTTTCTCAGGAGTATGACAGACTGTAGCATGAAAAATGTTTGTTATGTCTGAATTCTGTGATATATTCTCAGGCACATAAGAAATCTCTTCCCTCATATCATAGTTGGTTACTGCTAAGGGGTGCAACATATGCTTTTTCTGTGTTAGTAACTATCAAAGTTGACAATGTTTTCTGTCCATAAAGTCTATGAAATTAATCAGGAAAAGGTATTTCTGTAGAATATAACAATAAATTAATTTAAGGCAGTATCAATGAGACCATCAGAAAGCTGGAATGGCTTGAACTCATACAGTTCTTTGCATCATTCATATCAACATTCTGTGGCTTGCTTAAAAACTTCAAGAGAACCTGTGTCCTGAGTAGAAGATCCCATTTGAAATGTCTTTTGGCTTTTCCAGTGACATCTAGTGTTGCCTAGAGCCAGACCAAAATAATTAAATAATTAAATAAATAAATAAACAAAATCAAATCAATCTGGAACAATATGAACTGCTACAATAAATTAAATTGCTACATTTCTGTTCAGTTAACATTAGATAGATATTTTGGTTAGATGATGTAGCTATGTCATTGCAATGCTCATTTGTAACTGCCTAAGAAAGTTTCCTGTGTCTTTCAGTTTATTCTGTAGCTGGTGCTGTCATAAATCAATATGTGGATTTATATGGAGCCATAGGGTTATCTTAAAGAATCACACAAGTTGTTCTGAAGCTGTGCAATGTATTTATGTATTGTAAAATAACAACAATTGCAGCCCGCTGCTGCAGTCAGTGTAGGAAATAGGACATCTGGTCTGTCAAATTTTTGCTACTTATTTTCTCCCAGCATTTCTGGGCAGCTTCAAAGTTCTCATCCGTTAGAGGGAGCAAAGTTCTTTACCTGAATGGTTAGTCAGGTTCACAAACTTACCCAGTATTTATGGTACAAGCGGCCTTCAAAATCAGTAGTTGTATATTGTGCCTGGGCTTGTTGCCCTTTTGCTGTCATGGTTCCACCAGCAGCACTCAGGTGGTGTTTCAATCTGTGCCTGATGCTTTTGTGCCATCTCAGAGCTTGTGAGTGAAGGGGCTTGTAACCTGGGGTGCTTGAGGAGAGCTGGGGCACTGCAGCACTTTGACGTGTGCTGTTTATTATTCAGCCACTCAGGCAATGTCATGACAAATCATAATAAAACGAGGAAGACACATCACATTTGACCTCTGCTGAATAATTTAATAAAGCTAGCTCGATACACAACTATGAAAGGGCAGTTGCTGATAAGCACAGAACTATTGCTTCCTTGTCCGAGAATTGGAAACAGTTCAGAAGCTTTATTAACCGTTCGGTGTCTTCATCTTCAGTGAAGTTTGTCCCTTAGGCCATAACCAAATGTTAAGCTACTTGTTTCTTCCTGCACTCTTCCCTTTCTAGTGCTCACATAGGTATCTTTTTTTTCTGCTGTACACAATTATGCTCGCAGTTTTTCTTATGACTCTCTAGAATTATCCATGGTCTTTTTTTTCCTCACAGACTCCATTTCATTTACACAAATATTTTTCCTCCCCATATATATGTTTTTATTCATAGTGATCTAAAGCACCTATACCTGTAAAAATCTAGCATTTTAAGGCTCCCTGTTACGGGTACTCTGTATGCTGAACCCATAATACTTTATACAATGGACAAAATTTCTTTGGAGCCCTGCATGGAGGTCCCCACAGAATAATTTACAGTCTACAAGTCTCCGGAGGTTTCCGCTGTGAGGTTTTAGTCCCCTGCTCTGTCTACCTCGGACAAGTGTCCATTGGAGCTGGGGGGTTGGAGGGGATCAGCCAGTTCCTGCACAGCGCCCTATGTGTAGCCTCGGCAGGGTCTTGTCCCTTTGAGAAGTCCCTCACCCAGCATTTGACCCAACCCTTTCTTCATTGTTTCTGCCTGAAGGCTCCACATGGTGAAAGACACCCCCTTTCCCTAGGTGTCATGGCTGCTCCCCCTCACATCGCTTTACCCTGTGACTCTCCCTTTTTTCCTCGAGTGGACACATCAGATGAAAGAGTTTCTCTCCCACCTGCTCTTTTCCAAGGCTGTGCCTGCTCTGCTGCCTCGGCGGGAAGGAAGCATGGACCGACCGCAGGACCACGGCTATTCTCCGTGTTGGGGGCAGAGGGCACAGTGGTGCCTGCAGAGCACACTCTTTCAAAATGGTGCCTCAGCTTCAACTGGCGGCGAAGCCTGAGGGATTATGTTTAAACAAGCAGAGCTGCCCGATTTGAAAAGGGGATGACAATTCTGTGTTAAAAAGTAAGACAGAGTTCACCATTTCTTTGGCAACTCAGAGAGGTTTCTAAGTGTGGTGAAGTGGTGGTACCTGGGCAGGGATGGTGGGGTGGAGGGAATGGGGTACTGAGGAACACCCATCCTGAAGGAAGCAGCCCCACCATAGCACCCACTGGCTGTGGGGGGCAAGCAGCCCTCCACAGAGCCAGCAGCCGCTGCTGGGTGATGTTTCTAACTTTCTGGTGAAGGTCAGGAGTGTGAGCAGGGAGGGTGAGAGTGGTGGGCCAGGAGAGGTGGTAGTACTGGATTCTGGAGTGTGAGGGTTGAGGCCTTGGCAGTTTTGTCTCTCCAGTACTGGGGTGTCTGGCTGCCCTGTGCACTTGGAACAGCTCGACTTTCCCTGCGGGTGGGTAGGGGAGGCAGCAGGAACTGCACTGGGAATCCTCTGAGAAGATGAGTGAGGATTTCTCCTGAAGGTGAAGCCCACATAGATGTTTCCACGTGAATGCTGCTGTCCCAGGGAAGGCGCATGGTGGGTGTGGGGAGGAAATGGTGCTGCTCGAAACATGATTTCCTGGAGCGTGTGGGGTCAGTGAGGGGAGCAGCCAGGGCAGAGACATTTCTGCCCACAGCAGAGGTGGGTGCACTGGGGCAGTGCTTGATCTGTGATTTTGGAATGCTGGGAACAGCATCTGACATTTCTGGCCTGAGCTCCTGGCGCCTGGAGTGCTCTGTGCAATGAAATCCTGCTCCCTGTGCTGCTGTGGGATGTAGCCCAGCTACCCTAGTTCTGCATCAAGCCTGGGCGATCTATGTGTGAGCAGCAACACGAAGTGGTCAGGATCAGGGTTGCTTGATAACCTCACTTAAGATCCAAACTGGAGTGCTTCTGTGAGCCTTCGCTTCAGGCTGCTTTTGATGTCAGAACATTTTGTTGGATCTGGTCCCAATGCCTATGACAGAGTCTCAGGAGTGAGGTCTTTGTCAGTCTCAGAGGTGTCAGGGCCCTCTCAGGTGTTCCCCCAGGCCAGATGGCTGTCCCCAACCTTGGTGGCAGCGCGCAGGGCTGACCCATTTCACCTCCCAGAGAACCAAGCACAGCAAAACCACCTGTCGAGCCTCAGTAAAAACTATCAGTTGGGGTAAAATTACCTTGTACATCTTGGTAAATCGTAACTGGGGTTGAGACACCCATTGAGCTTGTGGCAGAAATCCTTGTCTGCCTCCTTTTGTCATCCTTGTCCATTCAAGGGCTACATAAATGCCATATATTTAAAAGACCTGGAAGGAAGCTGCTTCTGGACACCCAACCATCCAACCACCCGTTCCCCCAAAAAAGGTTATTCTTCTATTGTGTCCAAAAACTCTCAAGGAAAACAAAAGCTGTGATCATGTCATTAGTATCACAAGCTGTCTTATCAAAAAGGAACTTGGAGAAGTTCATTTCTTTTTCTCTAAAGCCTTAAAAAAGCTCCTAAAATGAATAGAAATTGAAGATAAGGAGCTCAGCTTTACATACACATGCACCCAGGTACTTTCCTTTATATATATATTTATTTATTTAGGTATTTATTTATTTATTTTTAATTGGAAATTTTAGGTGTGTGAGAACCCAGAGAGCAAAGATGAGCAGACAGGACAATTCTGATCTGTGAAACTACAGCCCTGTTGCTTCTTTTCTGATTCTGCTCAAGTTCGTCAGGAAAGATTAACTTTGGCAGCTTATTCAGTGACTAAATCTTGATATTTTTGTGGCTTAATTCATAACATAACCGTAAGCTATTGCCTTGTGTTTATATTTCCCATCCATTTCTCACATTTCCAAAGCATTCTGATATGTGATCCTGGCAATTTAGCTACCATAATTGGCATTTTTCTAGGGCCAAAAGGAAACAAATTCCTTATCCTCCATACTTCTTTAATTTCTGAAAAACAAAAAGTAACATGGTTAATCCTCTTTTTGATCTTTTCCCCCCTCCCCCCTTTGAGTTTTTCTTATAGTCTTTTCCTTTTAATCTTTTACTTTCTTTTTAATCTTCACTCATTGTCCCCCTGCATTTGAAGAATTTAATGTACTTACATATCTAAAAAGAATTGGACCACTTTATGGAAATAGCTCTTTAGGATCTTTTTCAAAACGGGTGCTTTTAGCTGTTGGGTGGCAAGAAAAAAACAAACAATCAAACAGAAAAAAAATAGTGGAAAAGTAAGTTTAAAGCAATGTTTGTGTAACCTGACAGAACATTTGTCTGTTGAAGCAAATACAGCAACAGTGCACAAAAACACCCCAAGTGACAATAAAACAGTCACATCAAAGGAGCAGAAGGGTTAATGAGCTTCTCCCTTTAATTGGAGGTGGATGGTCTCATCTAACTCCAGCTGCAGGTGTGTTCGGGTAAGAGCACTGCAGGAGGGGCAGTTCAGGTGAGCTCCAGGGCCCCTGGCCCAGCTCCTCCAAAGCTAGAGAGAACGAGCTGTGCTGTGGCTAGAGAATATAAAGTTTCCTGAGGCTGCTCAGGATGTAGTTGGGGTTTCATTGCTTTTGCAGGAATGTGTATTGAGGTCTAGTCTCACCATTTGAGTTTGGAGATGGAAGAATTTGTCTGCTAAGGTATGTTCCTTGGTTTGAAGTTTCTTTGTGAGGGTGTGCAAAGCCTTTATATCTTTCCTACAGTAGGAAATGATAAGGCTCCAAATCTTTCTTTTCGTGTCCCCCTTTCATGGGGGGGTGTGTGTGAAGATTGCTCCATAAGTAGTCATGTGTAAACTGGGGAAATGTTATACTAATTGTGTTAAGGGTGGTTTACTCTGGCCTAGAGTAGCCCTTATGGTGTGGAGACCTGGACACCTTATGGTGTGTCTGGTAAGGAAGGTGCAGAGCTGAGTTTGTTGTGGTTGGATTTGGAGTTTTTGAGCTCCCTGTGGGTTGAATTCCCTATGTTTATTAGTGTTGCTCAGTGCTACTGCAGTAATTTTGTGTCCAAGGCTAGGCTGATGAGGAGTTGATTGTCTGAAAGGTGGAGAAATTCTAAGTCTCCATATACCCTTCATAAGAATCATTAAAAACCCACTTCAGTGTGTGAGACTATGCTATGCAGTGAACTACCCATGTGAGTTACAACACCTAAAGAAATAGGGATTGTACACATCAAGAAGCTGGATGCTGGAGCTCCTTGTGTAGCAGCATGGTGCTGCTTGTTCCCGCTGTACCCAAAACTGTTGCTGGTGTCATTTTTGTTGCTTGTTTCTCTACTGGGTTGTTGTCTCCTATGCCACTTACCACCCTGCCTCCTGCCTTTTAATGTCTTTTGTCAATACCAAAAAGCCCCACAAGCTTGGCAAATGGAGGTCATGTGTTTCTTAAGCGGGCAAGAAATTTGTAGGGATTAGCATGTGTCCAATTTAATTTATGTAGAATTGCACGCTCTTTTTACAGAGGAAAATGCTTTAAAAAATAGAGAGTTTACAGAACTCTGGAAAAGTTGCAAACCCTGAATGAAAATCCTTTTCTAATTACATGGATGTAAATTGGGCATAGCTCCCCTGAATATTTTATGCTAGTTTAATGAGCATATTTTATTTGTAGCTGAATTAATGATAAAGCTTTTCTCCTCTTCCCTAAAAATAAGATTAGGTTCCCTTAAATCTGTTCTCCTTTACCCATAAGAATAGGTGAATAAGATCTCTCCCTTGGTCCTAACTAAGAACAGGATTTGGCTTTACTCTTTGTTTTTGGGTTTGTTATTTCTTTTTCTTTTTCTTTTTCTTTTTTTTTTTTAAGGCTTATTTTTTAAAAACCAAATAATTAAAATGTGGAGCTGAACATTTATTCTAGATGTTGCATATTCTAAATGAACTTTTACCATAGTCTGCTTCACATATAAAATTACAGACTTCACTTTCATCTTTCTTTTTACAAGAAACTCTTAATGACAAATGCAGGCTGTTTAGTGATACTGATATACTGCATTCTTAGCATGTGAATTAGTCATCATACAATCAGTTCAAGGGGGTCAGGCCTAAAGAAACAGTGCAGAGTAGGCCAACTGCTAGTCGGGTGATGTGCACTCCACTTCAAAGTCATGTGCTTACTCCCCAGAATTCAGATCACAGAAAGAAACAGCTGGCATTGTCGTTTGGGGCAGTAAGGACTTTTTTTTTTTTTTTAAGTGAGATAAGGTTTCATGACTTTGTAAAACAACAATTTACTTTTGAGTGACCCAGCCTGTAAAACACAAGAGGAAGCAGGAATCTGAAGAGCACCGCTCAGCTATTATCATGTGAGTAGACATGACCTGTGACAAAACACACTGAAGAAGATTTAACCCCCATGCTCATTGCCTGAAAATATTCAGTGTAGTCCACTCAGCAGCGACGGTCAAGGATATCACTTCGCAGAAGGACTTTCTAGGCTGTTTTTTTAAGGCTGGAAGTTACTGTTGCATGTTTCCAGCATGGTGCATTGTTGTGGCAGCACATGGCTACAGACACATGAAAACATTCGGCTTCCCTCCTTAAGCTCTGAAACTGGAATATTGGAGTTGCAATTGAAATTTTCATGCTGAATTTAGAGCTTGAAACTGCCTGCAATGCTGTACGGGAACCCGCAGCTCGCTCCTCTCCCAAACTGTGGTTCACTCCCCAGGCAGCATGTTGTGAGGACTTCTCTCCATGGACTGTGTGGAAAGGCATCGGGCTCCAGGGCCATCCTCCTGGAGACCCTGATGGCTGTGATGTCAAGAGAAAGCACCTGAGAATGGCATCTAGAGGTGCTTGTCAGAAAATGTGTGAGATTAGGTATTACAGCTTGGAGATGGACTTCAGCCCCTTCCTCCACTAAGAGTTGGGTTTATTTTTATTTATTTTTTTAAAACTTTTTTTTTCCTTTTCTCCTGGTCCCACACCCCCATTGCATCCCACTGGTGCTTTTAAAATCCTTTCACTTCATGACATGAGCAGATTTGTTCCCCAAATATAGGAGGGAAGAGAAAGGGGGTGTGGGGGGGGAGGAGGGGACTGTAGATTTAAAACTGCCTGGCAGATGGATGTTGCAGGGGTTTTTTATTGTTCTGTTATTATTAATAGACTTCACAGGCAGGGCAGGCTTATCAGCCAAATGCCTCATTATCTAATGACAGAGACCCAATATGTGCTTAAGAGCATTCCTTACCAAAAGAGGAAAGGATCACAGGCCAGATCCCCCTCCTGTGGATAGGTTCCTGCTTTGCTGAAGCATTGCTTGGGGCCCCTAGATACTCACTTCCCTCTGTGTTTTCTGACATGCTTTTTAATTCCCCAACATGAACCAAACAGCTTTAGCTTCTCTCATCTCACAGTATGTTCTGCAACTTCTGGAAAGGAACCTGGACACAAGAAAAAATGCTACAGAACAAAAAGAGCCACAATACAAACCATATGACAACGCCTATTTCTTCATCCTCTTTGTCATGTTGTTTTACTCTTTCCTGGCATTAACTGTCTTTTTTGGTTATATACGCTCGAAGAAAGCTCTTTCAAAGAAAGATCCTTACCAGGAGTTCATCGAGGATAGGAATCGAAATAAGAAGTGGAACATGACCCGGCCAGTGGTGGTGAAACTTGACTTTGAAGAAGAAAGTATTCTTTGAACTCTCTAAACCCAAATACCCTGCGAACTGTGCTGGACTGTCTATACTGCCTACATCTCAAGTGAAGACTGCATGTTTATCTTGTTCAGCTGTCCCCCCCCTCACAATAAATCAAAGCATTGCTTAAACTAGGTAATGGGAAAATAAGTTTTTCTTCTTCATTGTTGCTGGAATGTAGCTTTTCTAAATCCTGGAGAAATCTTGCAAGCTTTTAAAACACCACTGAAAAGTGGCCATTTTTAACTTTTGCTTACAGTTTGGTGGATTGCAAATGGGAATCCATCCTATGCTGGAACTCTAAATTGATTTGGAACATAGGACTAGTCTGTGGATGTGCTGACCTGCTCTGGGGAAACTGTCATTTCAGTGTTGTTCAGACCTGGAAACTGGTGTGAAGTGTCCCTGGAAAGTGCCTCCCACAAATAGCAGAGCGTATTTTACTGTGCCTAGACTAGCAAATCCTCTTTAATGTGTAAATATATAAAAGCTACTCTTGCATTCCCTCCCCTCAAAAATTAATTTCACATGCTACAGCAAAACATTTTTTAAAACCCCAAACAAATGAAACATCTGTAAAGTGTAATTAAAATGCATGTAGTGGAATAAGCAGGTTGTGCATTCGGTGAATTTGGAGTCTTTGCCTTTTCCATCTATTAAGTATATTGATTCTTTGCCAGTTTCTCACTGAAATATATGTTTCAGTCTTAGGGAGTAGTAACTGCAGCTGATCCCAAACCTAACAGAGGAATGTCTCATCCAGATGTGCAATAAATATCTACTGATGTGTTGCATGAGCTTCACTCAGTTGTCCTGAATACAGGGGATCATAATCTGATTTGTTCCTTTTTCTCCAGCTAAATAAAATATTTGAGGAAATCACAGAGTTGTGACAGAACATATGGCTGGGCTTATTATAAAAGGACAGTGCCTTTTTCTTTGTGATACCGTGCATGTGATGTAATGTACATTGCTTGGGGTAT
Organism: Ceyx melanurus; assembly: GCA_024611195.1. Lineage (NCBI taxonomy): Eukaryota > Metazoa > Chordata > Aves > Coraciiformes > Alcedinidae > Ceyx > Ceyx melanurus. Next base: position 40,854 of record JANHGL010016645.1, read on the forward strand.
CTCATGATATTTTCATTTTTGTTGCCACCTCTTGACTATTTTGATTTATGGTCCTCACTCATAATGTATCTAAACAGTTCTCTAACATGTATGTACATCACAGACCCCATTGTTGTTCCTCTGAGGGCTCTCTAAGCACAGAAACTGTTTGTAAGCTGTAGATAGCTTCTGTTTTGTTTTGTTTTTTTTTTGTTTGTTTGTTTGGGGTTTTTTTGTTTTGTTTTTTTTTTGTTGTTGTTTTTGGGGTTTTTTTGTTGCTGTTTTTTAATATATTTTCCCCTACTGAGAGCAAGTAAATTTTCAGGTATGTATTAATGAAATTCTCCCTTTCTGCTAGTAGGATTTAATATTAAGCATTTGACTTCTTCAGTATGTAGTGTTCACAATTGCATGTTTCCTGTTTTAGCCATGTGCAGATCTTGAATTGCTTCAATATTTAGAATTTTTCCTATGTATTCAGCTCAGATGCTGCTTTTCCTCTTTCCTCATGAGGAAAAGTGGTCAGTTTCTGGTGTGTGTGCAAGCAGGTTGATGGTCTGCATAACTCTCTTCTCAGCAAACTAAAACTTGCTTCCCACTTCCCAGCAAGAATGCTTGGAAGATGAGCCTTTATTGGCCTGCTATGTCTTTTGCAGCTGGGCCAAAAGATAATAAAAATAAGGTGATCCTTTCCCAGTTGTACTTGCCCAGCCTTAGAGGATTTTTTTTTTTGGGGACCATCTGAGACAGAGACCACTCCTTTGTCTGAATATGGGTGTGGAATATGTGCAGAATACTGATGTGGAAGTATATGAACATAAGCATTTTAACAGGCCAGAAAATATGCACAGATGTTTGGGGGGGAGGGGGTGGTCAGGGTGTGGTTGTGTGTGGGGCTCTTTGTAGTGTTGTATGTGGCTTTTTTTGTTTGTTTGCTTGTTTTTTTGTTAGTTTTTTTTTTTTTCTGGATTTAGCCAATTCCAATCTAAATGGTTTCAACTCTGTAAAAAAGACCAGTGTTGCAGTTCTTGTACAGACCTGTGTTTTGTTTATGTTCTACATGCCCTGGCTGCTTCATTTGAAAGTTTGGAGTGACAAAATGAAAGTTCAAGCACTTGTCTTCACATCATCCTCCTGACTCTGCAGAGTATGAAATGAAAATCACTTTTGGTTGGGTGTCTTGTAATGATTCAGAGAAAGAGGGGAGATTTTCTCCAAAGTTCTGATTCACTGCCTTCTAAAAGGATATCTAAATGGGTATTTGCTCTCCTGACAGAAGATTCTATTTTTTCTTGTAGCCAGTGTTTTTTGATTCTTTGCAATGTATGCTGTGCCATCTTAAAAATGAAAGATCACTTTTTGTTTTGTTTTGACCTTCATTCAAACCCACCTCTTTTATTTCTGTAAGCTGTTTCTGCTTTTGTTTTACCAGGCAATTATCAGACCAGCCTAAATCCCCTCAACATTCTTTAGCAATATGCTGCCATTGTCTAGTGTCTGGACTTTTTGGAAACATTCACAAGTCATTTAACAACACGACCACAAGCTCTTCAATTTTGTACAGTGTGTGCATGCAGGGCTGTGGATGCCAACAAGAGGAGGCTTTTTCCTACCCTATCTTCATGTGGCAGCAAAAATGTCTTTTTGCAAATGTGAGGCCCGAGGGCATCTTTTGGACCTTTTTAGCCTTTTTTCTTCTGTGTGTCAAGTCTGGCTTGTCCCTGCCCAGATCTTGCTTATGAGTAACAAATAAGTGGGGACACTTGGATGCTACAGTACCACAGCTATATCTTCAGCCATGACACTGTTTCTGTAACTTACAGATTCACAGATATTAGGGGTTGGAAGGGACCCAGAAGATCATCTAGTCCAACCCCCCTGCCAGAGCAGGATCACCTAGACCAAGTCACCCAGGAACAGATCCAGGTGGGTCTTAAGTGTCTCCAGAGATGGAGACTCCACAACCTCCCTGGGCAGCCCATTCCAGAGCTCTGTCTTGTGGAGTCTCCTTCTCTGGAGACTTTCACAACCTACCTGGATGAAATTATGGGTGACCCTGCTGAAGCAGGGGGTTTCACAAAGTGATCTCCAGAGGTCCCTTCTAGCTCCTACTATTCTGTGAACTTCAGTGCAATTAGGTCCATCTGCCCCTCCCCATACATAGCTAGTAAACTAGCTAGAGTTTGAGAAGTTTTGGTTTGGATATGTGGCACAAGCCCTCTTAAAGGCCTTGGGAGTTCCTGAAGGGTCTCAAGTAGAGAGAATCAGAGTCAAAAGACAAATGTTTTTCTGTTGATAAAAGGGAATATGACAGGGAATTGTAATTTTTGGTCTTTCCATAGCATGATGTGTTGGCTGCCTGCACTGGAAATGAGAGAGTAAGAACAGAGAGGACAGCATGCATACAATGATGTGAAATTGCTGATGTGACATGTTGCTTACTATACAAGAATTGTCCCCCTCACTTTCCTCCTTATGTGAAACCAGTATCCATGCAGTGCTTCCAGAGCTCCCAGAAGTCTGATGTTACATTGTCAGTCTCCTTTATAGCCACTTTTGGCTTTCTGCACGTTGGGTGAGAGACAGGAATAGGAGAGCCAAAATAACCGCATTCATAGCAAGCTGTGGGCTGTGAAGTACGATTTACATCTGAGATACCCAGTCCACTCCAGATGGAGTGGTGGAGAAAGTTGGAGGCCAGTACCAAGTATTGTAACACGGACTTAGCCCAGGGTAGGGACTGTAACACTGCAGGAAAGGGAGAGGGTGTTTGCATCTGTGAGCCTTGTTTTTTTTGTGCTGCTAAGTGCCTTGAGTGTTAAAAGATTTAGCATTACAAGAGGAGAGGGATTAATGAATTTTTTTTATTTATTTTTTTTTTTAATTTTTCTCTGCTTTCTAGTGTTTGGAATTAATATTTATCTGGTGATCTTGCTAAGAAGTTTCTTGTTGCATCTTCCTCACCAGTAATAAATCTGCTAAAACAAAGTAGATCCCAGATCCTGCTTTAGTTCCCTCACCTTTTGCTGTTTCACTGCAGTCCTCTGTAATTCTCTGCAGCTGAGGGGGGAGCTGGTTTGGTTTTGCTGGGAGGCATCCACTTGGAATTTAGTTTGAGCATTTTTAGGTACTCTAAGCACTGCATAGAAAGAAATACAGGCAGATTGAAGTTTCCACTTACCCTTTGTGGGCTAATGCTGTAGCTTTCTCAGACTGTCCTTGCAGGAAGGTCTAGTCCTCCTTGAACCACTGCTGAGAAATAGTTGTTCCCCAGTTTTATATACATGTGTCCACACACGCATGCAGATGAGGTTTAGTGTGTCAGGACCTAGCATTCTCTGGAAGACTACAGTCTGACAGGTAATCAAGAACAGCTAAAATGGTCCCTCTTTTGGACTGCCCTTAATACTGGTGTAAATCTTGAATTCTACTGTTCTGATGTTTGCTAGTATGCAAGGTATGGCTAGAACTGAATCATACCTTGTAGGGCTATTTTGATTGCTTACAGATCTTATCTTTAATAATGATACTTTCAGCCTTCATGGGGAGTCTAAAATACAAATTGTATGACCATGTTTTCCTGGAGCCACAAAGAGCATTATTCTGCTGCAGTTCTGCATGCACAGAAAACTTAATGGCAGTCACCACTGTTGAATTCCAGAAAAATGAAGTGTGCCTGAATTAAAGCAGGCCTCATGCTCTACATGTACCTACCTTCTTTTCTCTCTAATTTGCATGTCAGATGCTGCAAGCTTTCATCACTTCATCCGCGCCACACATAAACATTGCATGTGTAGACAGAGCTTGATATTTTGGAAGAAAAATATTTTTATCATCAGAGGAGGATCTAAAATGCCTTTCTGGAATTGTTCAAGTACCCTCTGGCCTGGATTCAGAGGAGCAGACCAGTTTATGTTCAAGTCTTCTGTCAATCATGTGTATGAGTGCAGTAGGACTTGGAAAGCACATGCTTAAAACTAATCACATGCTGCCATGTTTCTGGAGCAGGAATGCTTCTCAAACTTGGAACCTCAGGAAGTGCAGCAATATGTAGTACAAATGTAAGCAACTGAAATAGTCAAATAGGCTGTTGGTGGCTTTTTTTTTTTTCTTTTGGGGGGATGGTGGCTTTTTTTTTTTTTGTTTGCTTTTGTGTTGTGGTTCTTTTTCCTTCCTTTTTGGTGTGGGGTGTGTAATAGCAAATCCTTTGCCATGTAAATAACCTTAGTGAATTAACAGAACTCATGCTACTGGGAATAAGTGAATCCTGTGGGCTTGTCTCAAATGAAATGGATGTGAACTCTCCAAAGACTTTATCCTCTGCAATAGAATGCTGTATTTAGAGGAAGCCTTCCTACTCTTCTGGTTATTCTGAAAAACTTGGAAGGCACAGTACAAACTGATTGACAACTGCTAGTAGAGTGACTGCCCACTACCTTCCACTGAAGTCAGAGCAACAGAGTTGCCTTTTTAGCCTGGGAATGCTATGTGACCCAGCACATGAAAGTGCATTAAATATAGATGACCTTTGGCAGTGACACCTCCCCTCCATAGATTGTCTTTCATTCCACAAGCAGAAGGGTCACAACATTAGCACAAAGATAAAAGATTGGGACAAATGAGGTTACATAGTTCAGTGTCCTCGTGTGTATAGGAAGATACTAAATGTATGCTCAATCAAGAGAAAATAGTAATTTTTCTGACTTATTTAGAAGCCTGTGGTCAGGCCCAGTATGCTGTGTTGGGGTGGCTGTCTGATTTCTGTCCTAGTGAAGTCCTCCTCAGTAACAACAGTTGCATAATGATGACATCAATTCTACCTCCTGTGTCCTGAAGAGATCTGGCACTGGGTTACCTGCACTGGAGTGGCACTGGCAGAACCTCTCCTGGGTTCTCCCCTGCTTTCTTATTGATGCTAATCCTCCGGGGTTTGGGCAGGACTGTTATCAGCCCTCAGCAGTGAGCCCCTTTAACCGGTCAGAGTTCCTGCCTTCATAGGAGCTCTCTAGGAATGGACCATTCTCATTTTGTTGTCATATAAAGAAAACTGCCTTGCTAAATTGTGAAATTTGGCTCCAGTCTTGAAATCCTGAGCAAAACAGAATTTGTTTTTCCCCCTAATTGCCTTCTCAAATTACTTTAATGTGTGTTTATTGTTGTTGTTTGGTTTTGGATTTAAGGAAAAAATACAGAAGAGTGTTTTTTTAGCTTTCATCTGTAAACTTTGATCCTGCAACTTTGTGTGTGCACAGAGCTTTGGTTTTGTTGCTACAAGGTCAGGATGTGGAGTATAATGACCCAACTTTTTTTCTCTTGGGTGCACAGCTCATCTGAGGAGGACACAAACAGTTAAACCTAGCTGAGAGAGCAACCAAGCAGAGTGGATTGGTGACGGGCCAGGAATTCTGTGGGCCCAGCTGGCTGTTGGAGAAGCTTTTCTCTCCTAGTGGCTCTTTTGAATAAGCACCCAAACCGTTCTCATTTACATCTCTAGGTGGGCCTTAAATTTAAATATATTTCTTCTGGGATAAAACTAATTTTTTTTTTTTCATTAAACCTCTTTATCAATATTTTGATTGTTTTCATGATTTACACTGAAAATTATGTTTTAGTGACCTAAGGATCTGTATCCTGCCCAAATACAGTGCTATTATCTGATTTGTTATCTACAGTTATTCTTTATCTCTGTAGAGAGCAACAAACAAACAGGGTTAATAAAAGGCAAACAACCAACTCTATCAAAAGAACCTCAAGGAATACAGGTTCTCCAGCTTCTCGTTCTTGAAAATAGTTGATTGCAGGCAACTGTGCAAAATGGGCTGATCTCGTGTCTGAAGGGAAGTATGAGCTGAAGTGCTGCTGTGGTATTTGGAGTGTGTTTGGCCTTCTAAGTTTAGGAGCAAAAATTGTGTGAATGTTATGCCAAGTCCAAATTACACCATTATGTTGTGCACAAAATGGACTACCTTGCCAAAGAGAGTATGGCCAACAGGGCTGATTGGCAGCATCGCACAGGTGTTATTCATGACTTTCATCTGATGGCACAACATGCCAGGAGAAAGCATAAAAATCCCAAAGTTTCTAATTATGTTCTCAGCAACTTTTGAAAACTTTGTAAACAATGGATTTCTCATTCATTTGTGTGTTTATGCCCTGGCATGACTCATGATTAAAGTTGTGTAAAATATACATGCTACTAGGAAAAGATGTTTTGACAGGGTAGGAGTTTTGCCTCTTCTCTGTGTGACAGACTGTGGGATTTCACAGTTCTGTGCTTCTACAGTTCTGTTGGTTAGTAATCTTTCCTCAGATTTGAGTCACTTCAGGTCCTCTCCCGTGTTTGAAATACAGATATCCCAGAGAATGTGGGTTAGTTATGTTAGAGCTGGTTGCAGTGCTATTTTGTCTTCCTTGTGCAGTCATCAGGATTCACCATGAGTCAACAGGTGAGGTCTCTTGCTGACTTTTTTTCACAGATTCACAGATATTACGGGTTGGAATGGACCTAGAAGATCATCTAGTACAACCCCCCTGCCTGAGCAAGATCACCTAGACCAAGTCACCCAGGAACAGATCCAGGTGGGTCTTAAGTGTCTCCAGAGATGGAGACTCCACAACCT